>JANVCJ010072059.1:0-12395 GCA_026413505.1 Epizoanthus ramosus
GGGGCTGGATTATCAGGGTTCGTACGGGTCATGGAAAACCTTGAAAGTCATGGAATTCTAATATTCCATTTTCCAGACCTGGAAAGTCATGGAATTTTGATTTCAGAAATGGGAAGTCATGGAAAAATGGAGCTGAATGTTTAGTGTCATGGGTCAGTTCTTAAGACCAAAAGTAGTCAGAAAACAGCGATTTGAAATGATTTTGACATACAGAAAGATAACATATTTCATTTTAGAACCAATAATTATAGGTAAATTCTCAAAGTATTGCCAATTTCTTTCTTGAACCAGATTACTGTGTCAGAAAATGCTCAAGCTGAGAATAGTTTTTCATACTGTCGAGAAAAAATGGTCAAAAATTAGGTCATTGAAAATTCTTAAAAGTCATGGAAAAAGTCATGGAAAGTCTTGGAATTTCCAAAGGTCACAAGTGTACGAACCATGATTAAATTTATACATGTGGTTTTCAATGTAATACAATTTTTCGTGTTGATTGTGCCATGTAGCTATTTAAAGGAAGACAAAAAATGTCTTCACCTTCAAAGAACAGTTGGTCCTTTTGAGAAAGTGGACAAGAAGAAAACTTAGTGTAAGTTATTGTTTTGCTTTAGTCACATGACATAAGATTCTGACTTACAAGTGAGTGATAGACCTCAGCAGGTTTTCTTATTTTAAAATGCAAATTATTTAAAGCAAAAATGTATTAATAATCAAAAATAAGTTAAGACATCATTTCTTCCATTTGCAAGTGGTACATGTAGATTATGACATAGTCGTAAACAGCAGGTAACTTAATATTCCTGTCTACCATCTTGCCAATGCAAATATTTTGTTTTGAGGACCTCTTTGAAAACCACATTAGTGAATAAGGCTTCCTCAAGAAATATTATTTAGTAATAAATAAAGAAATAAATTTGCTGGATCCAATCTTGTTTGGTGTAAAATGACCCAACTTAGTAAAGTTTAACATAATGAACAAAGTTTTGGAGCCAGAGAGAACAAGTAAAGAGTTGATTTGATATGTGTTTGATTTGTTACATTTGAAGCATTGCAGTTGTGATGATGATGGTGGTGGTGTACGTTCATGCAAGACAGCAGAATTCATGTTCCTAGCAACGTTTGTATTTCAGGTCACACAACCATATTGACTATGCACAGTTTCTTGTGGAAGAGTAAAGCTTTAAATCTCGTAATCAAATGTTATACTATATAGCAACCAGAGATATTTTACTCTGCTACATATGATAGATTTTGCTGGATCCAATTTTGTGAGGTGCAAGTCAAGTTTAACATAATGAACAACTTTGGAGCCACAGAGAACTTGAACAAGTCAAGAATTGAAATACAGATAACTACATGTACGGCATAAATACATCTGTGTAGACATACAATTCAATATTTGGATCGACACGGTTGACTGATCTAAAGTTACAAAACTCTTGCCTCAGTTATTTACAACATGGGTAACTTTATAAATCCAGTTGATAAAAGCTATCGAGATGATATGAGTGTTGTTGACTCATACACAGTGGTTGATTTATCAGCAGGATAGCAGTTTGTCCACTGAATAGCTCTTGTCCAGTTTTTGTAGAACCCTGGCCCAGTAGTGTTTATAAATGCAATAGGAAAAATTTTATCTGCAGAAAGCTAATGCCATCTGTTTGGTTTGTTTCAGTTCTGATAGCTCAGAAAGCTCTGTATCACCACCAAGGAAACAGAAAACTAAGAGAAAGCACAAACATTCCAGTGATAGGTATTTACTTGGCTCAGCCAAGATTCAGCACTAATTATCTTATTGCCTTGTCCACAGTTTGTTAGACACTCGCTTGAATGCACAGTAAGTGGTACATGTATATGGTACAATGAGGCATCATTTCTTAAATTGCATAGGTCACTCATGTACAGTACTCCACATCAGTGAGTTCACATGATGTTCTGGTTACACAATTGTATACAGTATGAGAGTTATATGAAAGATATAATTATATACAGTCACACATAATCTTGCAGCTCATCAGTTATGCATTCTTTGAATTTATTTACAGAATGATGCAAAATCAATTGGTCAGATGTGCATAAAAAGTGTAATAGGTGCTAATTTAAATCCCCCAGACCACTAGGTTTCTTACAAACATACATTCTCAAAAATATTTAGCTGATTCTAACTATCTAATAGATTATCAGCGAATAACACAATGACCAAGTCTGAGATATGCTGCCTTTGCACGTAACCATACAGTCATGTGCTTGTAAAGCAGTGTTTATAATTGGAAGAATGATTTGTTTCATAATTAGGGATTTGAAATGCCACTTAATATATGCAGGATCCAGAAACTGAAGGTTTTTTTAAGTGATTTTGAGGGGATTTTTGATTTAGGTGATTTGAAGAGATTTTTTAAGTGCAGGATCCAGAAACTGAATGTATTTTGCTACATGGGGCAACTACATGATTGAGTCACTTGCATCCTTCTGTGCATTAAAAGACACATTTAAGATGCCTGTGATCAGCCAAAGTTGTTTGGTCAAGATTTGAATATAATACTAATGTTGTATAATTATCATAAATTATAATCTGTCTACAGGTACATGACTTGTTTTTGTAATAATTTATATGCATTTGTATCCATACCTTGGTCTCATCTTCAAGTTACAAGTTCTGAACTGTATAATCTTGTTCTGTTGTCTCACAGTTGCTATATTATGTTGCAGTTCTGAGGAGAGGCTGTCAAAAAGAACAAGAAAGAAAGAAAAGGGATCCAGAGATGAAAGGCAATTTGTTTGTACAGTTTAATATTACTGGTGTCTCATGGCCAGCTGATGATGCGTTTTTGAGACTAGAAATGTCTGACATAAAAAAAATGTTTTAGAATCTTGTGAAGAACATAAAGTGTGTTTGTTATATGTTGCACGTTTCTTAAATTTATTTTATTTTTATTTATTTATTTATTTTTATAACTGAAGACTTGTTTATAAATAATATGTGCATCCAATAATGAATGAAAATGTATGTGTTGTATATTGTGTTTCTTTGTAGCCTGACTGCAAATACTAACTTAATTGCTAACTGATATTTGCTGAACAGAGCAGTATCTGAGGACAAATCCACACTAGTTGCCATATTAAAAGCCAAGAAATATTGATCTTTTTTTAATCAACTGCTGTATATTTCCAACCATAATGGGACTGGAAAAATATCATGTTTCATGAAGTGTTCCACATGGCTGGTGATGCAATTAACACAGTAGAGACTTTATGATCCAACGATGCAGATGTGGCACTTCACAATGCAATACAATGCAATACAATGCAATACAATGCAATGCAATGCAATGCAATGCAATACAATACAATGCAATGCAATACAATAGGCTTGATTACACCATGCAATAACTACATGTTCACCAAGAACATACAGAAACTGCAAGCTGTGCAAAACTTTGCATGCAGGATAGTCACAGACACAAGGAAGTTTGAACATATTACCCCAATGTTGCGTGAGCTCAAATGGCTCCCTGTCAAGCAACAGCTAGAATTTCGAGAGGCTGTGATGACATACAAATGTCTACATAATCTTACTCCGCCATACCTATGTAACAAATTTAGGAAATGTGCAATCATTCATGACCACCACACTATCAACCGCAATCTTCAGCAAATCCCTCTGTACAAGACTGCTTCCGGTCAGAGGACATTTCAATACAGAGGCACGAATATTTGGAACCGTTTGGAAGATAGTATCAAACAGGCACCGTCCCTGGCCGTTTTTAAGAAACAATTAAAGAAGGACCTGATAGACAGCATTTAATGAGTTTTTTTAAAATCGGTTTTTACTTAAATTTTTATCAAAAGGTTTTATATATTATATTTTTATTATATTTCAAGATTTTAGCTTTAGAACTTTCACTCTTGTAACTTTATGTTGAAAAGCCCTGAGGGGAGCATAAATAAAGTATGTATGTCCGTACACATGGAAATGCAAAATGATAACATTTCTGTGGCTGTCTTCAGAAATACAACTTAAAAAAACCTACAATTTGAAGTGTTTTGAAAACGTGAACGTGAGAATATAAATCCTCTCATTATATTCATTATATTTTATGTCTCAAAACTTTGTTACCCAATTCCTACTGTTCAAAATCCGTAAAAAGAAAAGCAGTATTAATGAATGAGTGCTACAGCAAACTAAATGGAAATAAAAAAAGCAGAAAATTGCAAGCTGTGTTTGCAAATCCACATCATGGAATCGTAAAGTCTTTATTATCAGCTGCAGGACATCGCAGGATACTGGTGGTTGCATTTTCTAAAGTGACTTGATTTTTTGGTGGAAATTACCCCCCTCCCCCTTTGTCCTGGTATGTGTTGTCTTTAGAGCTGAATAAATTATGCAATTGCTTAGTTTCTTCTTTCTGCACTGTGGATGCGTATGCCCTAATTATTGGAGCATTGTTTACATTGTACATGTATGTACAGCAGTTTATATTGATGTTTAATTTCTCATTTCACCGTGTTTAGAATTCGTGAAAAGCCTAGGCAAGAATCCCCAGAATCAAAATGGTCAAATACAAAGAGTAGAGACCGACGGAGAAGTCGAAGTCTAAGTCCACCGAGAAAATCAGCCCATGCACAAAGTCCAGAGCATAATAACAAGCGACGGCAGAGGAGAGATAGGTAAGAGAGCATTTAAAGTATAAAAACTCTCATCACTTTCCATGTTGCTTGACATTTTGTACAGTATATAATTGCATGGTTCCTAATAAAATGAAGACAAAAGGAGACACAACACTCTCACCCCCCTTCCTAAGTTCACCCCTGCAAGTTAGCATGGTTTTGTAGCCTTCCATCTTAACTTTCACTAAGCAATATTCATAGTTAGAAATGTAATCTGTGTGTATGTCACTCTTCAGAATTTCCAGAAGTCGAAGCCCAACAAGCCATGAAAGAGGGCGTCAGAAGAAACAAACAGACAGGAGGAGGCGCAGCACAACTCATTCAGGAAATGACAGCCCAGTAAGGCAACAGAGACGTCAGACATCACCAGACATCTCCAAAGAACAGCAATACAAGTCCAAACGTGGTGATCATAGACGTCCTGAAAAGTCGCCTGTTCATGAACGGGAACATTCATTTAGTAATCATGGTGTTTCTAAGATACGGAAATACAGTGATGTGATGAGTGATGATGAGGCCATAGCAAGAAAGAAAAGAACTGAAAAACAAAGGAGCCGCAGAAGAAGTTCATCCCCAGAAGAGCTGCACTCTCGTAACAAACCACGACAGAGGAGCCCTCAGGAAAAGGAAAGGCTGAAAGGGCAAAAAGATTCACCCAAGAGATTAGCCAAGGCAAGAACTGGTAATGTGTATGAAAATGGAAGAAAGCCTGAAGAAGTTAGCCAGATGTACGTAAAACAAAAAATCCAAACCACGCCACAGGGTCAAAGGGAAGACAGGGAGTCAAGACAAAGAGTACGAAGAACCACCGAGAGCTCTCCTGAAGTGAGAAGACATATTCGACACTCAGAAAGCTTGGAAAATAGACAGAAGTCTCGACGAGACCAGTCAGAGGAGTTACCTAGGCAATATCAGGAGCCTAAGTTACAACAGCAGAGGGAAGTGTCCTTGAATAGAGTAAAGAGAGAGAAGATATCAAGAGAGAAAGAGCTTTCAAGATCTCCAATACGACATGCCCGTCAAACAGGGCAGCGAAAGCCAAGGACCCCAAGTAGGTCACCTCCCTGTAGTCCAAGAAGACGAAAGAGGTATCCTGTAGTGGACGAAAAGCCGAGCAGAGGAACTGTCCTGGACGACGACAGGCGTGAGAAGAAGCTTGTTTCTGATTCATCATCATCAGAAGTCAGTTCCAGTGAATCCCCAGATTCTGAATCAGATTCTGAGAGTAGTTCTCATGAACATTCCCCAAGACAGAATCTCGGTGAATATGCAGAGGGCCGGAGAGACAGAAAAAGTTGCAGGAGAAGGGAGTCTCCAGATTTGCCTCCAAGGAGGAGGGGTGACAGTCCACAAAGGAGAATGCCATCACGGAATCCACCTCATCACAAGTCGATCCAACAGGAAAGATCGAAATTGCAGAATCAGAGAAGGCAGAGCCAATCTCAAAGCCCTTTACACCACCAACAGTATTCTCAGCAGTCACAAAATCCTCCAACCAGACGTAGAGTGGCAAGCCCTCAAGCCAGGCAACATTCACCAGTCATGAGACAGATGCGTGCTTCTCCACCAAGATGGTCACAAAGTCCCCCACATAAACAGGCAGCAATTCCAAAAGCTAGACTGTCTCCAAGTCCACCCAGAAGATGGAGACAGTTGTCTCGAAGCCCACCCTTGAGGCAGAGGTCCCCAAGTCCAGCTCAATCTCGGTCACCTCCAGGACGACCTTCGCCACCCAGGGGAAGATATCAATCTTCATCTCCCGAAAGAGAAAGATCACAATCCCCACCCAGAGAGAGATCACCTTCCCCACCCCGAAGGAGAAGATCATCTTCATCACCCAGACAAAGATCACCATCTCCACTCCAAAGACGATCACCATTATCACCTCGAACAAGAAGATCGCCCTCATCACCTACACAAGAATCACCTCCTACCCAAAGAAGAAGACTACCTTCCCCACCCAAAAGACGAAAATCGCCTTCCCGCAGACAACGGAAGAGGTCATCTTCATCACCCAGGCAAAGATCACCTTCTCCATCTCAAAGAAGAAGGGTACCTTCCCCACCTCGAAGAAGGAGATCACCTTCCCCGCCTCATAGAAGGACAAGATCACCTTCCCCACCCCAAAGAAGGACAAGATCACCCTCCCCACCCCAAAGGAGAAGGAGATCACCCTCCCCACCCCAAAGGAGAAGGAGATCACCCTCCCCACCCCAAAGGAGAAGAAGATCACCCTCCCCACCTCAAAGAAGGAGAAGATCACCCTCCCCAACCCAGAGAAGGAGAAGATCACCCTCCCCATTCCGAAGGAGATTACCTTCTCCGTCTTGGCAAAGATCACCAAGTCCAGCATTGCACCGTTATTCTCCCCCACCAAGAAGGGGAAGGAGAATCAGTAGGACACCACCCAGGCGAGAACAGTTCAGAAGCCGTTCTCCAATGAGTCGGAGCCCAAACAGATATGAACCACATTCCAGGCATGTGACGTCTGACAGGGATGCACGCTATGGCCGCAAACAACGTCGTGCACCAAGTCCATCACCAGCCAGGAGAAGAGTGAGCAGTGTATCTGAGGAACAAGAAAGGTACGAGGCCGTTATGCGCTTGCACCAAGTATACTGTTTCCCTATTTAAGTGATATTCTTGACAATGTAAACTTAAAGAGTTCTAAATAGATTTTCTTGGGAAATTGTATACATACATTTGCACTTCCAAGAAGTGGTCATCAGTAATGACAATGGTAATAGCAATAGCAATAGCCATAACAATAGCAATAGTGGTAGCAGTAATAGTAGCAGGCGCAGTAGCAATAGTAGCAGCACTAATAACAGCAACAGCAGCAGCAGCAGTAATCACAAAACGTTTGGAGGAAGTTTGATACTCATTACAAGTTCCTCTTAGATTCGGAAATGGCTTTATACCTGAAAACCAAAAGGTTGTACCAAGTGTAAACATGGAAGAAAGAATCCAGATAAGGGTCATTGTAGTTATATTAGGACACTGATTTTAGGCTCGAGACCCACTTACACGACCATCTGTACTTTCCATTTTATCTCAAAAGGCATACCGAAGAGCGGCAGAGAAGGTCACAAGTGACGTCAATGCAAATATCAGAACGAAAAGACAGCAAAGCAAGTAGCAACAAATCTGGAAGCTCCCGCAAGTTGTCGGCCAAGAAAGATGCAAGTTCCAGCAGCGATAGTAGCAGTGAGAGTGACAGCAGTGACAGCGATAGTAGCGACAGTGACAGCAGCGACAGTGAAAGTGAGAGCAATGCAAGTAAGAGCAGTGCCAGCAGTAGTGACAGCAGTGGAAGTGGAAGTGACAGCGACAGCGGAAGCAGCAGTGACAGTGAGTCAGAGTGAATGACCATTCTACCTCGTTTAAACAGTGCGTGTAACTTGCCCTTGTGAAAGGATATTGCTGCTGCCCAAGAATAGGTTTTAGACGTTTGTAGTCGGAAGTGTTGTTTGGAGATTGAGTCTTGAGAAGAAGAGGTGAACAATATTTTAAACAGTCTTATCTTCATGTTTGTATGAATAGAAACATTTTGATGACCTTGTCTCAAGACACTAAGACATTAAAGCGTCGTTTTGTACTGGCCTTTATAGCTGGATACCTTCACCATGTTGTCATGACATTCCTCTGTTTCACAAACTGTTTTATAGATATAAGTCATAGTTTCAGTTATTTTGCAGTATTGCAGTAATGTATTTCAGGTGAAAGAAACTGTGGCACGATATGAAAGATCTTCAGATTCAGAAAGGTTTGCTGTTCTGAAGGTTGTATTTGGTGTTACTTTGTCAGTTTCATCCGTAACAGATAAACTGCTCAGCACACTCAATTACTTCACTGCTTCTAACAATTTTGGTTTTTTTACGTCATGACAGTAGCTACAGATTACGGGTTCAACAAGAACCTTGTATTTAAAGCACAGCCATTCTTACTGAATCAGGTGATCTGATAAATTATTGTTGTTGTTCTTAGCATGTACAATTTGTTTACTACTTTTCGGAATTATGTAGAGTTAATAGCATTAAACAGTTTCACTAGCTTACACTCTGCAGTGTCATATGGATTGGCATTGTATTTGCATACTGTTCCTCCACTTGAATTGAGTAACTTAGCTACTCTAAATTGGAAGGCAAAAGGACTTAGTACTCCAGAAACTACAAAAGGACTCGGTCCGTCTACCAAAACGATCCCAGAAAGCAATGCGCCAACAAATATTTTGCACACTGTGTCATCAAAAGGATTTCGGCACAGTACGCATTGCTTTATCTGGTTGCAATTAGGAAATGCTTTATGTGGATCACATCACAACTTGTATAGGCTATTGGTTCTGTTTTGGTCTTTCATTCGAAATTTGAATTTACAGTAGTGGCTTCTGGGATTGTTTGGGTGGACGGGGCCCAGTCCTTTTGTAGTTTTGGAGAGGGAAATAGTATACATTTGATACAGATGTATCTGTGTAAATGACAGACACATCCTGTGCCCCATTGCCTTCTGAAATGAGGAGACTTTGCATTAACGAAAAGCCAATGTAGCATTTACACGGATTGTGAGGTGCATAGTAAAGTAATTAAAGTATCTACGTTAAAGTTACAGGATAAATGTTTTGGTTTTTTGTGTAAAATCGTTACTAGTTATTAAACCAGGGAAGCCAGTTTTAGCCTTGGGGCAATTAGTAATAACAGAGATTTAATATTCACTCCTAAACCAACATTTCATTATACAACGAGGGGTTGTCCATGTTAGAAGGCGACCCCTGCCCGCCTTCAGAGCAAAGGCGAAGATGCAGTTTGTTGACTTTCAAGTTATCAGGAATTTTTAAAAGCAACTAAAACAGTTCAGATCTTGTTGTGAAGCTCGTTTTATAAGGTTCCGATACTTGATCCAATTGACCGTAATAAAAAAGATGGCGACTGGTACATTTACCCATAATCCTTAGCGCACGAAAACCCTAAAAACACTCATAAAAATGCACTGAAATGCCCTAACAACTTCAAAACTAGCATCAGGGGCGAATTTCGCAAAAATATATGGCTTTTTATGTGCCTATTCGTTGTGTTAGGTTCGCAAGGCATTGTCAGCCATCTTTTTTATTATGGTCGATTGCCGCTGATTTCAATGACAATAGATTCAGTTTTACAGTAGTAACCTCGATTTGTCGTGAAATATTCAAAAATACCAACGGTATTTTGTGAGTATTTACAGTGCGACTACAGAAACCGGGGTCACTTGCGAAAGAGCAGCCAATCACAATACGACTTTTAAACAATACAATTAGAGATTGCAGTTTTGATTCTAGATAAACCGCTGGAATCGCTCGTTCCCATTGGATAGCTTTATGGTTTGTTTGTTTCTGTAGGCCAAATCAAAGTGACCCCGGTTTCTGTAGTCGCACTGTAACACCTAGTCGAGGCTAACATTGTACAAATGAGGCTGTAGTCATTGTAATCAGCGGCAATTGACCATAATAAAAAAGATGGCGACTGGTACATTTACCCATAATTCGTAGCGCACGAAAATCTTAAAAGCACTCATAAAAATGCACTGAAAAGTCCTAAAAACTTCAAAACTAGCATTCACGATGCTTTTAGTACAGGGACGAATTGCGCAAAAATATATAACTTTCTAGGTGGCTATTCGTTGTGTTAGGTTCGCAAGGTATTGTGGTTAACTGTACAGCCGCCATCTTTTTTATTATGGTCTATTGCGAATATCAAACTGGACTATAACCATACTCGCTATGCACTGGCATTATCAGGTGCAAAATAACGATGTATAGTATATGGATGTAAGTGTTATAAAGGCATGCAAAATATACCCCCTCCCCCTCCCTAATAAAATTCAGAACCTTTATAAACACATTTATAATTCTGAACCTTTTCTGCGCCATTTTGAATTTTTATCATGTATCACCAAGCGGTCACGTGGCTTCTGACTTGCCATGCATGCCGGGATATGCCATCCATGAGGTACATGAGATCGGTGAAGACTGAAGTTCGGAGGTATTTCTAGGTAAGTTTGAGATTTGTATTCTTCAAATATTCAAAACCATTACAGTTGGCATTTATCAAAGTCTGAACGATCTATGTACGGCAGCTGCTGCACAAATTAAATGCCGTTGCAGAGTGTACGGAAGAGCAAGAGCTACGCTATCATTTATGTTCGTGCAGTTTTTCTTCAATGAATTGGAGGAATATGTTGCCTCGGGCCATTTTTGTACAAACTGTCTACACCAACCGGCCATGATTTGTGGCCGTAATACATTGTGTTCGAATTGTGTACGTGGAGCTCGAGAACTGACCATGATACAGGTCGACCGCACTTTTTAATCTCTGATTATTGCTAGTTTAAAATAGATTAAAGAATGACATTTCCGGTTCTATTTGATGATGCTTTTGAAAGTTATGACGCAACCTCGTTCCCAGGCTCGGGAGAGGAAAGAGCCTGGGGACGAAGTTGGTGAGGACAATGTAACTGAAACTGACGTAATTCGTAAGGTTGTTTTCCGTGTATTTACTTTACTTGCGGAACCCATAAAATACGAGATAAAAAAGTCAAAATATGAGGCCCAGAAAAGACGAACACTGGGGTTTTTTATCGTATGTCTACTCTGTTTTGTTGGCTTCTAAAATAAAATTTCGCGATTTTAGATTTTCGTACTTCCCGAGTACTTTAAATTAACTAAGATAAAACAACAGATTCCAGCTATTTCCGACACAGGCAGGAGATAAAGAGATAATATAAAGTTAGTGACAAATATTAGGCAAAAAATATATTTCCTGCAGTCTAAACAAGAGCACAGACTTTTTATAGTGCACCAACTAAAACATAGAGTAAATTTAGCGTGAGTGAAAATAGAGTGAAAAGTACCGCTCAAACTAATTTTCGTGATTTGACAAGCAATCGAATAAATTAGTAACATTTTAAAACATATGAATATTTATGCAAAATAGGGGAGATTTCATGTTTTGTTTCATACGGCTATTTTCCGTCGATTCGCAGACATTTAATACGCATGAATATCATACACTTAAAAAGGGCAGTCGATCGATAAAATTTCCGGATGATCCAATCCGATCGGACACTGCACGCTGTTTGTCACGATCACAATGGACGAATGGTTGAATACTGATACTGAAGCAAACAAAGTACAGTTATGAATTCAGACGAGCGAGAGGATTACATGCGTGAAGGAATGTCTGCGTGAATGAAGGGTAAATTTTGGTCTGTGTACATTGTGATGGCGGTTAATGTATTGGTTTTATATACACACGATACATTTGCCAACTCGCAACAGCTGCTTGTGAGTTATGAAGTACATTATTTCCGGATTATTTTTGTTGATTGCTGTTCACTCTGATGTTCACGTCGTATACAGATTTACAAACCAGTTGATTCAGCTAGCAAACGATACTGAAGAAAACCAAGGTTGATTGACGAGAATCAAGGCAACATTTATTTCAGGCAGACTTCGGTCATTGTCAATCGAATCTATCTTCCTTTGACGTTTGGTGCGGACAGCTCAGGAAGCAAATGTGCTGGGATGGCACTCAGTTCGATTGTATAAAGTCACAGTAGTCACAACAAATTAAGTTGTTTGCAATGGATTTCAGGGGATTTGAACTTAATTTCTGTCGAATAAGGTATTTTGATGTTACATGTAAGTGATGTTGAGAAATATCTCTATTAAATATTGTCACCAGGTCGAGTGTACT
>JANVCJ010072070.1:0-20862 GCA_026413505.1 Epizoanthus ramosus
AACACAACACAACACAACACAACACAACACAATACAATACAATACAATACAATACAATACAATACAATACAATACAAAACAATACAATGCATATACATTACAATACAATGGTTTATTTAATATTTACATTTCATCAAGGAGCTTTAGGAAACTCGTTTAAAATACGAACCTGACTATGCTACAAGAACTCGAACAGTGTATTATCATAGAAGTTAGTATATCAAATTGAGATGTAAAATGCTAAATATTAAATATTTCAAAACTACGAGAAAAAATGAAGTTAAAATATAATAAAGATCATAAGGAACAATAGAACTTAAATATATACAAAGTCTAAAATACTACATTTCGAGGTTTGCTTTTAAATTTCAGAAGACAGGTTGCCTGTTTCACTTCACCTAGGAGCTTGTTCCACAGCATTCTACTTTGATAAGTGTAGGAGTTTTCCATTCAATTAAGATTCGACTTAGTGACCTAATAGATGTATCCCGCTACTTCTGATGTAATAAATTCTAGATAAAATCCAAGATAACGAAAACAATTAAGCAATAAGAATCTAATGAAGAACGCGTTTAGGCAGATTTAAAATTTGGCAATGACTCCTGGTGCCTAATTGTACGTGGCAGAGTGTTCCAAGTTTTGCTTCATTATATACGGAACATACATGTACATGTACATTGTTATAGTTATGATTATTGTTATAATTATATGTTATGTTATGCATAATGACATTTTGCTGAAACCTGTTTTAACCTTCTGTACAATGGTAATCGAAGCTCCTTGCATTGCAGACTGTCTTTAGTCAAGAGTCCTTGCAAAGAGCAAGTGAGAATGTGCAGAATGAACTATCAAAGTTCTACAAGGTGAGATGCTCTAATTGATAAGAACCAATTGGTAAGAACCAATAGATCTTTCTTTATGGCAGCCATAAGAGGTATTACGGGATGACGAAGGAGGAAACACCAGAAACAAATGGGCTCTATTGGCTCTATTTAGTAATTCTGAAGTCTTTGAAAGAAGTGGGCTGAAGGATGTTTGCTTATGAATATGTCATCTACTTCTGATGTTTTCCCCTGGGCATCCTCTAAACGCTAATGTAATACACTGTAGGTGTATTGAGGCATCCATAATGCATTATAAGACATTGTGATATATTTATGTAATATATGTTGTGTTATATTATATCACTATGTAACTTATATGTTATGTTTTTATATCATGTTATGTTGTTATCTTATGTTATATTATATTTATTTAGATAGATATAAAAAATTTTTAGCGAATATCATATTTATATTATGTTTACATATTATAATATGCTTACAATATATTATAATATATCTTATTCAAAATATCTGCTGTATCTTAAAAGGGGATCTTTGTAGTTTGCCTTTGTACATCACACTTTCTTGATTCCAGCCATTTGTGAGATAGTTGGGAGTGGCACTTTCCCATCCATTTGAACCTACATTGTCCACCATATCACAAGAACGAGTAATTAACTCCTAGATACAATGAAGATTTTGCTTTGTCCTGGAAATTATGTAGCATAGTCAGACTCAAGTCTTCTTTTCACCTTGTTTTGGTGGCAACTGCTGATTTGAGTTTTAATTAAATATATTGAAATTCTTTTTTTTTTTAGTTTGCAGATTTGCAGTCGAACTTATTTGAAAGTATTTTTATTGACATTAAAATGGTGTTGTGATTTTGTTTGTTATTTTAAAATCAAAATCAACAATTGGATCACTACATATGACTCTCCTGACATCCAAACTAGTCAGTGTACTACATTTGACGTTGCTTATACCAAGGCATTCATGCAATAAACAACACTCCATTCAAATACGGTTGTAAGCGTTCACGTTAACGATTCCATTTCATGTAGGTACACATTCAAGTGGAGGAAAATTCAAATAAAAAGAAAAATAATCTTGATGTGTGGACAACAGGCTCCAAGGCTTCAAAGCAAGGTGAGTTCCAAAACCTGATGTAAAGACTTGATCACGCAGGTAATGTTTCTCTAATCTTTAGTTGCAGATATTAATTATACTGTTAGTGTTATACACGTCATGTATTTCGTGAATGGTTTACTGAATGCTGCCATAATATACAGCGTTGTTTTGTGCAATCTGTGTTGATGTGACACAGTTCAGTTAATCTAGAGATTGCTGAAAAGGGGTATTACACGTGACATGACTAAGCCTTAATTTGATTAAAAAGGTTGTTTCTGACTAAAATGACTAAGAAGACTAAAAGAAACAATGTAAAATTTGTTTTTCTCCAAATGTTTCCGCAGATACTACTACCTTCTTCAGTGGAGTAAGAATGTATGTAAATCTGATGACGATTGTTGTTAACACAAAAACAGAAAACTTACAATGATTTCGCATTGGTTTTGGCGCATAGGGAATTGTAAATTGCCGGAATGGCAATAATTTATGTTCATTTCCTGCTTTGACTAAGCCTTTGTTCTCTAAGAAAATACGAAAAAAGTACAGTACATCTGACCACCGAGTATTAATTTTTGCATTTATCTTACAGAGACGTATTGTACACATCGTAATATAATTGTATTGTGTGGTGTATGCAGTATTATATCACTATATGTGGTTAATTGAAGAGCAGTGGGTGCAAAGTGACGATTTTTGGTCGATTTTTTGAATTCTTGAAATTCTTGCACTTTTATCCACCTAGAGTGTCTGGCTAGGCTATATTAGCAATACTGAAACGTTTGCAAGCTCTACCATGACTAGTGACTAGTGACATGCTGATAATCTTGTCATTTCTTAGTTAGAGATAAAATTTCAGCCACATGGTGTAGTCATAACACCAAATTAGAGACAGATGATGTCACAGTTGGAAATATCACAATGGTTTGCCACAACTTAGTTCGAAGATTGAATTTCGGGCAGAGATACTTGGCACTCACCAGAGTAGCCAGAGAGAAAGATACACATTGTGGATGTGTTGAGATAAGCAGGAAAGGCTAGTGTGGGCAATCTTGATGTAGTAAATCACCTATAACTTGTACTGTTCTAGTAGACCCCCCCCCCTAAAATTTGGTAATCTCTACTTGGTGTCCTAAACCATGCTTTAAAGCCACTAAACAAACAAACTAAGTTACATTTTGTAGGTATAGATTTCTAAGTTTCTAGAAACATGAACTTAAAACTTCACTTAGGCCGTTTTTGCACCCAGCTCTTCAATTGTTACCTTGTGTTATACAGGTCGTACCCTGAGTTACTGGTGTTTTAGCCCTGGTCACGCCATGAGAGAGCTCGTTTCGTATGGTGTACGCTCTCTGGTATTAACAAGTGGAACCTTGTCCCCTTTGCAGTCGTTCAGAGCTGAAATGCAAATGTAAGAATTTCTGCAACAACAACAACAACAACAACAATTTATTTTATTTTGCCTTTTATCAAGTATTTTACATTCATCTCCTCGACAGGCAAGGTAAACTAGTATGCATTTCTATGTCCATTCTCTGTCATCATTATTCTTCTGTGTTGTGTCATGGAGCACATAGGGTCACAATGTCCATTCTCTATGTATCATGTAATATGTTTTCCTTTACTTTTTTAATCCTAGAAAGATTGTTTTTGAACATTCAGAAAACTGTACAGACAGTAAATTTGGAGATTTACAAATTTAAAACCAGTTTAATATTAATTTAAAAGGATTGCTTATTTGTTTCATATTTAGATTAAATGAACTGAACAGATGATTATAATCTATTTAGTCTTTTGTTTGTATTTACAATGTTATTTGTTACAGGTTTTGCTCTCTATGCATATTCAATCCAGGATTTTAGTTGAAATTGGCTGTCTTAGAGTGTCAAAAATATATGTATTCGATTGTATGTCTTTAGCTAACGATGTAAGAAAGAAAATGTTTGAGAAATTCAGAGATTTTCAATTAATCAAGTGTCCCCAACATCGTAGTTTTTCGTTTTCCAATTTGGCTGCATTGTTTTGTTTTATTGATGATCAGTTATTTATTAGGTGTAATGTTAGAAACTAAGGCTATTTTAAAACAAGGGTATTAGAACCTAATCGCCTCCAGAACTTTATTTATTTGCCCATGTTACATGTACACTCATGATGCATATCAACTGCTTACTGCTGAGAGGCAAATAACATAAAAATTAGCCTACATTTATTGACATGTGTGTGCGTACTTTTAAAAGCATCTAAAGTTTTGTTTAACAATAAGCTTTGTTTAATTTAGGTTACCTTTAAGGTAGAGTATTGAGACTAGACCAATAATTTAACCTTGTGGCCTACAGACAACTCAACTTAAAACAAAACTTAGCAAAGCATTTACACTGAGTACAAATTTACCAATTTAAGCCATTATACTCTATTAAGACATCGTTAAAGCTTTATTTAAACACGAAAAGGTTCTGAAAAGGTTCCTTTGTTGGTTTAAACAGAAAGTTCCGATATAAAAGGGTTTAGTTTGGCTGTTGTTCGGATCATTTGCCAATCATTTACCATTGAGTAAGGGACTTTCAGTCACCTCTTGCCACTACATTTGCTGTACGATCATGGCAGATTGCTCAGTATTACTATTTATAGTTTTGTACCTATTTCCACTTAGCTTCATACAACTGAATATAATTGTAATTTACTTCATAACTGCAACCAACTTACTGCTACATGTAACACTATCATTATTGTGTTGTTAATCAGACCATTTCCCATACAACTGGAAAATCCTCATGTCATCGAGAAACATCAGATGTGGGTTGGTATAGTTACCAAAGCGCCTGACAGAGCCACCTTAAATTCTTCATTCGAAAAAAGGTAAGCAGCGTGGTATTGGAATGACAATGATGCTATTATATGGAATATTGGTTGTTAGATTATGAGGGGCATTAAGCCTAGCCACCCAGTATCATAATAATAATAATAATAATAATAGCAAGCAACATGTGGATTATGAGAATATTGAATCTGATCATATATCCATAATAAAGTAGACGCCACAGGAAAGTCTCCTGATTAGTTTTGTAGGTGGTGTATCTGGATTAGTAGGGAGAATTAAGATGTTTCGTTGGTACTGAGGATGACTACTAGTGTGTTATTCTTGCAAATAGCCTCAAACACTCTAGATTTTGTCCATGTCTTGAGAGTGATCATTTAAATGATCGCAAGAGCCTCAGCCACAGAGCCCACTTGAATAAATGCAAGAAATGATCTTTTAACAATACTGTTCAATGTTAAACTTGAATCTTTATCTAATTTATAAATTTAGTAAATTGAATTGTGAGTTGTGTTATGGCGTCAGTGGTACACTTCACTGTGTTGCTAGCTACTACGTTTTGGATGAGTTTCTCTACCTCTCTAACAGGCAGCAGTTTTGAAATAACAGCACACTTTTGGAAATAAACTATCAGAGAACTGTAACAACACATTTAAACAATCAGATCATGTAGGATTGCAAAGCTGATTTTGAAGTCTCAGCCATCATCTGAGAATACTGTTCCTGAACAGTAACAAAAGCAACTAATAAAATTGCATGTTGCTCAAGATAGTGAGATTTTCGTAGTTTAAGCAGATAACCCATAGTAAGCTACTGTTAAACAGTGGGCATAATCTAAAGGAATGGGTTTCAGTGAGATGAGAGAAATAACTGAGTTTGAAAGATTTACTCAGTAGTTCTTGTTGGTGAGATGAGGATCTGTACTGTCGTACATGTACACACATATTTTTATGTACTAAACTGAGTTGGTTCTCATTGCAGGTTTACCCCAGCGTATATGACAGGGTTGGGCAATGCAATTGGTAAGTGAAATGTAGAAAAGGTTGATTAGAAACTAACACAGATTCAGATAAACATGATGATGATAATAAAATGATGATAATTTATTCAGGTAGACACGTTCACAGAAGGGCACATCAACACTGTGAATAACTTTAATTTAAGTTTTATTAATTTGTATAGTGTGTGGTGGTCACAGTCACTTGAAGTATGTGTAGTTACAGACCTTTACTATCAAGTAAAGGATATACATACATGTATCAGGTGTTATTATTACAGACGTTTTATACTTGAGATACAGCTTATAGTTGGGAGGAAAGTTCTCAGTTATGTCAATAGATTACAAGAACTGTTTTGTGTATTTGTTTGCAGCAAATTTTGCACGAATTGTGCCTAACGGCATGCTGGTGTTCTTCCCTTCATACCCCGTGATGAACAAGTGTCTGGAGCACTGGCAGGTGAGAATCTCAGTAGTGGCAGTGCAGTTAAATAATTGTGCATCTTTCATATGAATATGTTCAAGTTCATATTACCATTTTAGTATCAGATTGAGATTAAACTGAAAGCATTGAAGGTGCAACTGGCTGCTGCTATATACCTAATGTCATCTAAACTTGCATTACTTGTTACTATAAAGCAGATAAACGTGATATCCACACCTTACACACTGGATAAGAGCTATCCACACGTTGTTCAGTGGATAGCACTATCAAGTGATATCCATACATTAAACGTTGGATATTAGAGCTATCCAGCAGACAAAAGTGCTATCTATACATTACAGGAACGTCTTTTCTTTGTGTCTACAAAGACAACTGGCATGAGATCAGTTGATGTACAAGATTCATTGTCTTTATCTTAATATAGTTTCTTTTGGTAATGGATTCTATGTTTGTGCATTAATTGTAATACCGTGGCTATGCAACAGTATTGTCAAGACTGTGTAAACTATATGATTTAATACATTATAACAACAGGGATCTGGGATCTGGAACAGGATTGCTCAACACAAGCCACTGTTTGCAGAACCAAGAGGGAAAAGTGACTTTGTTGAGGTATGCTAACTATTACTTTTGCTGTTTAGCTGCTAGATGTTTACTAATTACAAGTTCAGTGTTTAAGCCATGCGTAGGTTTTCTATTGTCATGACAACATACATGTACATTGCATTTCCAAATGAGCTGGATATTATATGTCACAATAATGAACCTATTAGGTTCATGGTGTAGTAATGGCTACATTACTACAACTTTCATATTATCTTACTTACAGACAATGGATCAGTTTTATGAGAAGGTTAATGACCCAATCCACAAAGGTGCAGTATTTTTTGCTGTTTGTCGTGGAAAGGTGAGCAGTCTTTAAAAACAGTCTTATTGCTAGGTACTTGCACATGCCATACAGTTGCAGACTTGGGAAATTTAGAAAAGAGGGCACTTCAGAAAATTGTAGTAGCCAGTACTGCATTTATTAAATAAAAAAAAATGACGATGAAAGAGTGTTTGCAGCTCTCTCACCCTGCCCCCTAATCAGCCCCTACTATAACATGCACATTGTATTAGTAATATGAAAGTTATCCTCCAGAATAGTTATAATCAAGAATGCATTAATTAAGTTAATTTGTTAAATGTAGTTCATCGGGGTGTCATGGTTGTTGGAAAGTCAGCTAGAAGTCAGAATTATTAGGCAGGAAGATTTTGACCTCCTGGTAAAGGCAGGGAGGGAAAGGTTTTGATGGTGTTTTGCTGCCAAATAGCATTTAGCAAGTCAAACTTCCAACACACATATTCAAGGGGGATCCTCAAGAAGGTCAGACGCCTTATTTAGTTATGCAGTAACATAATGCATTGTCAATGAAAGCTATTTTTGGTCAAGAAAACGTTCAGGGAATTGTCCCATGGATGGATATACTCTTAGCAGATTCAAGGCCTTTGCAGCAGGGTGACCCTGAATGTACATGCCCCCCCCCCCCGACATGTCTTCAACACTTTGCCAGCCCTGCTATTTTAACACTGTTCCCGTAAAATGCCAATAACAAATTTGTGTTGATTTCTGATAACACTTTATATGGTAGGTCAGTGAAGGGCTGGACTTTGCTGATAACAATGGAAGAGCTGTGGTCATCACAGGCCTCCCATTCCCGCCCAGAATGGATGCGAGGGTGAGTAGATTGCATGAAATATAGTATGTGTGTACATCAACATTCTATTTTCTTTCTAACAAAGAACATGCTGAACAACAGCTATATACACCCAGTAGCATATAGTGCCGGTCCTCCAGATGTGGGATTACTGAGCTATATATTAAACTTAAACACAGTTAAAACTGCCATTCTTAAACCATGACTCGCTTCTTTAAACAGTGAAAAATTCTCTCAACAGCAAGTGATACCCTTTATACTTGGATGCAAATTTCAAATTGCCCCATGTAACAGAATCCACGGACAAAATGGATTCAGGATTGCAAACCTTTGGATTCTGTATCCAGCGAGCTTATAACAATCCTTTAGATCTGGATTCTGACCATCTGGATTCTGGATTCCAACTTTTGCAGATTCTGGATGATTCCAAATAAATTGGCAAATTTTGCAGATTCTGGATACCAGCTTCTTGCTTCTGGATTCCAGCATCAAAAATTGGCTGGATTCTGGATTCTCTTTCATGTGAAGCTTAATAAGGAAACAAATGCCCATTGCCGAATGTTAATCTATTTTGTCCAGAGAAACTGTATGATCCATGTATATGTCTCGGTGCTTATACAAATGTTTTCTGTTTGATATTAAGGTATGATTAATTACACTTTAAGTATTATCATGATAATTGACATTTACTCAAGCAAGTGACCAAAGACAATTGCTGTGAATTCTAACTATCCATGGTATTTGCACTTTGTTGCTAACTGGTGTTTCCTCCCTTCCTAGGTAAAGCTAAAAATGGATTTTCTTGATGGAATGTTGAAAAGCAGAGAATTTAAAGTAAGACATGATGATGGTACCAATTATTCTATTGCTTATGTTAGTATTAATTTTTGGTTTATTTGCCTGAGGTAGACTACATTCTTATACATAGATGATTGTTGGAGCAATCTAAATTCATCCCAGTTGCAATCCAAATTATAATCTAAATTGCAATACACAATACAATCTTGATTCTTTGATGTCAGATGCTTTCAGGTTTGTAACCTTTTGATTTATTTATATCCAGGGTATCACAGGAAGGGAGTGGTACCGACAGCAAGCCTCCCGAGCTGTCAATCAAGCAGTTGGCAGGGTTATACGTCACAAGCAGGACTATGGTGCTATCGTCTTATGTGATGAGCGGTTCACTTACCCAGATGCCATACGCCAACTGCCCTCCTGGGTTCGTCCATATGTGAAGATATACAAGGAGTTTGGCCTGGCTCAGAGGGACATGATACAGTTCTTTCGTGCAGCAGAAAAACTGGTATGATGTACGCAACAATTATGCTATGCACCTATCAATCATGTTTAGCCTGGGGGGTGGGGAGCAGTGCAGGCAAAGGACGGGGATGTGAGACAATTGCTGCTTCTCTGGTTGGGAATTTGACACTGAAATTGGTACTTTTTTGGTATGTTTCTCATATGAATTGACAAATATATTTTTCAGGTGTGAGATAAAATTCAGCACCACTCTTGTTCAAGGCTGAATGTTGATAGGTGCATTATTCTGTCACAGGGTTCCCACAGTCATAAATATCATGGAATACACACCTGAAGAAGTCATGCATTTTCAGAATTGTTGGCCAAATTGATTTAGTGTTTCAACTTCTTAACATAAACTTTTTATCAAGTTGCTGTCGTGATACCCGCTATTTAGTAATGTCTGTAGAAAGACAAAGTGGTTGATTTGAAGGCAGTATGTATGTGACCGAGTCTGGTTTGATTTGTTGTAGAAACAAAAATGAAGAAAAAGTATTCTCTCAAATAAACTCTTTTATTGTCAAGAGAACAAAAGGGTAAATGAAACTGGTTTTGCACTACCAAGTAGGATATCAACAAGGAGGACTGGATTTCGACCAAACATCAGGTTGTAAGGTGAATACCCAGTAGATGCATGTGGAGTGGCATTGTATGCATAAATTAGCTCAGGCAGGCGTGCGGGACAGGTCAGTGCATCAACTTTCTGGTTGTTCCTTCCTGGTTTGCACTTTATTGTAAAGTTGAACAGGACCAGCTGGAATGTCCATCTCTGCTCCACTGCTCCTAGTCTTGCTGTTTGTAGGTGGCTCAGGGAGTTGCTGTCTGTGAAGACTTCAAACTTGGCCCCCAATAAGTAACTGCATAACTTTTCTGTAATCACCCACTTCAATGCTAACAGCTCCAGCTTCATAGAACTGTAGTTCTGCATGTTCTTTTCTGGAGGTCTGAGAAAACAGCTTGCATAGGCAATGATGCGGTACTTGCCATCACTCAATTGTGATAGGACTGCTCCCAGACCATCAAGGCTGGCGTAGGAATGGCTTTGCAAAATTGGGAAATGCTAGGACAGGGGCACTTGTGAGTCAATCCTTTAGTTCATCAAAGACCATTTGACATTCTTGGCTCCATCAATTACTAAAGGGTACCGTTAGACACTTGTTGACTTTCATCTTGTGTGGACATGAATTAACAAGTTCATGAAAGAGTCCTGCAATCTGGGCAAACCCTTTCACAAAGCGTCGAAAAGGGAAAGGGCGTAGTTCTTTCATGTTTGTTGGTTTCTTCCACTCAGCTACTGCCACAATTTTATCTGTGTCAGTTGACACACTCTGAGATGTTAGTTTATGTCCAACATAGGTCACACGTTCAGCAAGGAAATTACATTTGCTAGATTTAAGTTTCAGGCCATGTTCCTTGAGACACCTCAACAACTTGTTGAGTCACTCCAAGTGTTCATCAAATGTTTGCGAATACACAGTGATGTCATCAAGGTACAAAAGCAATATCTGAAATATGAGATCATTCAGATATTGTTGCATAAGTCTCCGGAATTTAGCCCGTGCATTTGTCAACCCAAATGGAATTGGATTATACTCGAACAGTCCAAGCGGTGTCACAAAGTCAGTCTTAGGTCTATCTTTGTCATCCATGGCTACCTGGTTAAACCCGCTTGCAAGATCTCAGAGTCGTAAACCATTTTGTGTTGCCAACTGTGTCGAGGATGTCCTCAATTCTTGGTAGGGGGAATGCATCCCAGATCGTCTTGGAGTTCAATTTTCGAAAATCCATGCAGTCTTATTGTTCCATCTTTCTTCTGCAAAATAACAATATGTGATTCATAAGGGCTATAGCTTTCTCTGATGTTTGTATCAAGACGTTTCTGGATATGTTCTGTAACTTCCTGATACTGACTAGGGGGTATCCTTCTGTATTGTTGCGATGCTGGTACCTCATCAACTGTCGGTATTGTGTGCTTGAATGTATCAGTGTATCCCAGATCACTATCATCTTTAGCAAAAACGTCTGAATGTTTTATCATTAAGATAAACTTGAAAGATCTACAGGGCAATCACCTCCCTGATTATCCCTCTCAGTTTGGCTGCATGTGTTCTTGTATATTAATGGTAGCTTCATTGACTGACACTTGTACAACTTCCACTTGGGTCTTTAGGTTTTGCACGTGATCTGTTGCATGAAGCACTCTAATCATGGTTCTGGGTTGCAACCATACATCTTCGTTTTTGGCAACCCAGACATGCATTGATTACAGCAATTCCACCAGGTAGTGGTGTGAAGACTGGTTCTACTAGAGCTGTAGTGTCATTGGTTTGTGGACCTCTACAGCCCATCACTCACACTACTGTAACTGAATTTGCTGGGACCAGTTCCCTCTCTCTCTTTCTGCCTGCAACTTTCACAAATCGTCTCACTGAGGTTATCTCTTCATGCATAGCTAATTGCAAGGTCTTGGATCTTTCGGATGTAATATCCTCAAGGTATGATCGCCCTTAGCCTGCTCTAGTAACTGTCTCATCTTGGAGATAATATTCATGGTAATGGTAAAGAATCCGCACCGTAAGTTACCTGGTTAGCTATGTCGGCCGTACGTCGGCCGAGCGTCGGCCGTACGTCGGCCGAGCGTCGGCCGTACGTCGGCCGAGCGTCGGCCGTACGTCGGCCGTACGTCGGCCGTGCGTCGGCCGTGCGTCGGCCGTGCGTTGGCCGTGCGTCGGCCGTGCGTTGGCCGTGCGTCGGCCGTGCGTCGGCCGTACGTCGGCCGTGCGTCGGCCGTTCGTCGGCCGTGTGTCGGCCATGTAATGGAGTCATTTCATGCCAAGCACTCTGGGCATACATGTAAGATGTTTCCATTGTCTCGAGATGGGGTCCTCGTGATCCTTTACAACCAGCACTCCTCTCCTTGGGACAGTGCATGTACTTCCCAGGCATTCGACGTCCAGTTCAAAATATCCATCATATGGTATATCTAATCCATTGGCTGCTTTATTTGTCAACCATCCACTCATGGACAATAAAGATTTGCCTTGGGGGCAAAAATGTTCATTAAAGCAACTCTCTGTAATTGTTGATATTTCTGAACCAGAGTCTAGGAGGCAAGTCACAGGGATCCCACCTAGTTTCACTGTGGTAGTGGGACACTTTCCCACGGCCCTCTTCAATACATCTTCATCACTAGGCATTTCTAATTCTGGTCACATGTACATGTACTAGACTGCTGTTATAATTACCACTGCTTTGTTGTCCTATAATTACATTTGCATTTTAGTTTCAGTGTGATTAAAATATGTACCATAGAAAACAATACAGTCCTTTATTTTAACACTAAATTGCCTGAGAACTAGTCAGAGCTCATTCAAAATACGATCGTGCAATTGAATACAAATATAAACTTTAGGTTGGTCCCTCTGGATATTAAGCTAGTTTATGAATATGCTGGTGATATAATAATTAGTTTCTATCTGTTTATTATATTTATCAGACATCAACCAGACCTGAAGAATCTCATAAACAAGCACATTTTTCTTATTTAATGTTCTAGGTTGACAAATCAGCACTGAAAGTTAAAGTACCTCGGCATGGGGCTAATGCTGCCACTGATGCACCATCCACTGGTCAGGGGGGTCAGAAATCAATAACAAATTCTGCTTCAATAAGTTCAAAGTACAACACTATGGAATGTTCACAGCAATCCAGGCAGTGTTCAGGAAGGAGGGCAAATGAGGGGGCATCAGTAGTAAGGAGGGCAAGTGAAGGTTAATAGCTATATCTTTAGTTATGACATTTTACATCCAATCTGCTTTTAGTGTCAAAGGAATAAACTAGTGGTTTACAATACTGGAGCTGAACTCCAGCATTTAAGTTCTGAGCTGATTCAATTTCATAAGGGGTTTTGTACATGTAGAATCTTCAGTTCTTCAGTTCTAGCAATTCTGATTCATGGCGCATAGTCAATAAAAACCCTGCCCAGCACAATATGCTTGCATTTGATATTTTGACACAATGAATAATATAAAATCAACTGAAAAATTAATAATACAATGAATGAATTGTATGTACCATCTCATAAACAAGAAAAGCAAGCATGAAGTGCTTAGGGGATTAATAATTAAATACATGTAGCATCCCTGAACATTATCAAAATTAATAAAGTGGTGGGGATTTTCATCACAAGAATGACTATACTTACATTATATGGTTTAACAAATAGATCAGTTCCATTTTCTGTGCATGACAGTTCACTACAAGATTTCAAATGTTGTCAAAACACAATGCAAAAGAACAAGAAGTGGCGCACAAACCATATGCAATTGTGTTGACCACTGACAGAAGTTCTTGCCATATTTTGGCATCATTTGAACATCTATTAGTGTTCAAACAGATGCATCAAAGATGGAATCTATTTGTTTTACACAATAATCCAACCAGTTAATATACGTGTAGAAACAGGCTTTGAAGAATGAGAAATTGTGTCGTCATTTTGGTGTCTGTTCAAAATAGTTTATAGTTTTAGACCAGTCACAGTGTGCATTATATCTTGTTTATTGTATCAATATAAATAGAACCCCAATGTTGTACAGGGGACTTGTTATCAGAAGTACATGTATGTACATAGGCTGATTTTGGGTCTGGATGGATTATTATAAATTGAGAAGGGGGACTTAATATTGGACGTTTATGGTGTGCAATGCATGATTTTGTAAATCCATCCCCTGCCCTCATTCCACTTTTTACTGTTTGCACTGTCCACAGCACCAGTATCCTTGGCAAGGCTACAGCTACAGTATGAAAACACAAATGTGATGATGTCTGACTTGGGCAGCTGTGCACAGACCAACTTATTGGATTCGCTGTCAAAGAATGAGGTCAGTGTAACCTCAGTGTAACCTGCTTTTCCATATCATCACTATGACTGCAAACTTTTAAGATTACTGCCCAGAACACTGAAATCATATGAAAACCATGTGCAGTTGCCGACATATATTTCCACGTGACTCAAAGGCCATTATGCTGATCCATTTGCAGCAAAATTGTTTCATTTTTCTCTTTGCAGAATGTTCAGAACTGCAGTAACAGACAAGACAGTTCACCTGAAGAGAAACAGAGCGCATCGTTATCTGCTTCAATCATGAAGAGTAAAAGTGTTAATATTCAATCTCGTCCCAGGAAAGTCTTCAAGGTAAAGAAGGATATGAGCTTTAGCCGCAGACCTTCTGTGCTTTAGGAAGAAGAATGACTCATACTTTACTTTACTCACCACAGGTTGTAAAAGCAAAGGAGACAACATTGGCTGATACTAATGTAAGTAAATAATGTGTTGGATTAAAGGGGATCTGTCTCTGGAAACAGAGACTAAACATATATATAAAGTTCCAGAAAATGAATATTTTTTAGATTTTAAACTGAATTAAGAGCTGTGTGTTGCAAAGTGTTAATAGGGATATCAAAGTTGAGGTAAATGAAATGACTGGTTGTTTTACTTAAAAGTAAAATTCATTCTTCTTCATGCACTATATTTTCATGCTAGGAGGATTTAATTAATTAACAAAAAATAGTTTTTGGAACACAGAAAAATATAGTGTATGTGGTTGATGATGTCACAACTTTCCATATAATTATATGATCAGTGACATCATTACATGATAAAACTAAAATTAACTTGGCACCCTTACATATTTTCGAACTTTTTGTGGAACAATTATTTTGAATATCACTTGCAAAAAAAGTATGAAGTGATTTTCATATCATAGTATCATTTGTCCATGAACTATTTATTATTGCAGGTATGTCATTCTATATCTACCCTCACAATGGTTTTTCTCAAAAGAGCACATCATACTTTTATCAAACCCTCTTTTTATTCAACAACAGTAATATTTGCCGCAATTTGTTGTTCAAGCTGAGTGTATTATTTTCCAAATATGGGATGTGATGACATCATTCATCATACCCATCGCTTTTCTGCACAGCAAGCAATTTTTATAAAACTGAGTTTTAATTTTCCTTAGCAACCATCCATTTCTTTTACTTGTGAACCCCCTTAAAGTTGCCATTTTTAATGTTCACAGTGTGTGCTGTTGCTAAGCTGTAACATTACGAGTTAAGCTAGCCAGTGCAGACAGTTCAGACAGTAAATTGACATTCTGTGCAGCAGTAGATTATTCTAACAAGAAAGCTCAAAATCCCGCATACCAGGTAATTTTCCCAGTGTACCATTCACTTTTCTCTTGAAATAGCTATTGCAATATCCCGAAGGGGGGGGGGGGGGTACCTACTCCTGGCTATGCCACTGATGAAGAAGCAACCTTTTACAAACTACCACCTGAAAGTTCCATCTACCTACTTCTGATATCACAGCGTAGCATTTAATACACTGCTGACAAAATGATGATAATGAAACTTGACATACAAAGCCCTTTCAGTTTGAAATCTAAAGAAGCAATACAATAAGATACTTTAATAGTGACTCCCCTTGGGGCTTTTCATAGTTACTATTTACAACCTTTTATGAAAACTTAAAAGAACTTGAGCAGTTTTCAGTCGCTAGAACTATATTTCTTTAAATCTGGTGGAAAAAGGCATAGAATCAAAGTGGGTACTTTATATGCAGGATCCCAGAACACTTCCAATATGACAGTAAGGGGATGCTTGTTGTATCCTTATGGAGCCATAACTCCATATTTTGGTACCATTTTATATTGCATTACACAGTCAAGTCAACATGTAAGCAAGGTTGGCTCAGTTGGTAAGATCTCATATTCCTGCCCAGAAGGTCTCGAGTTCAATTCCCAGTCATCCTGAGGAAGGGACAGGGATAGTAAGTTCTTGGTGTACAATGTAGTACATCTCTCAACCTCCTATTGGGGGACTTAGAAAACCCATGCACTTGCTGATAAGAGTAGCCTCAGGCTAATTCTGGTGTTGTAATTGCATGAACACCATGGTAGTACCTCAGTGCAGCTTATTCAGTTTGTAGGTGCCTTGTACATGCTTTTTAATTGGCAATTCGGATCTCTTGGTAGCCCAGAGTTGATAAGAGTTGGTACCTTTTACTCAAATTCATCATGTCCTATTAATTCCCCTCCACAACTCCACCCACCCCACCCCTTCTCCCTCTCTTTCTCCAGCTGTGTCCGGGCTGAAACTTTGTGGTGATCGAGTCAAGAACATCTCTTGATGTTTTTAGGAAAATAGTACAACTGGACAGTCTTCTTACAAGCTTCAGAAATTACAGGAAGCCAAGATGTATATGATTGAGGTCAGTATTCCTCATGATCTATATATATACAGGTGTATACAGCCTTGCAAAGGGCCTTGAATTTAGCAGTTGTCTTGAAAAACACCCTTGAAGTGGGCCATGTGCAGCCTTGAATAGTTCTTGATTTTGTTTAAGTCTTCAAATTCAGTGTGTTGTCATTATATCTTCTAATTTACTGTATTTATAGTTTCACCACTTGTGAAAAAGCAGATCATTTAGAATTTATATTTCTAACTCGGACTGTTAATCAAGAATACCTCTCTAATGAACTCCTCCTATCTAATTAATGCCCCCCTAAGTTGACAAGTTTGTATTAAATGCCCCTCTCTAACAAACACCCCCTGTCTAATAAACACCCCCCTTCAAGGCACAACTTTCCATGCTTGATGAGCCAACTCTTCCAGACCCATTTCAAGCAATAACTAACTCAGACATTGAAGAGGCTGGCGACGAAAATACCATGGTGCTCGACGAGGACTCGGATGTTGACATTGAGCTATAAGAACTACCAGTACCCTTTTCCGCAGCTTTGTATGCACCAATCTACCGTTATGGATTTGTAGATGGTTTAGACTTATCAATGGACGGACTTGATAGTCTGCTAAAGCTCTGTCATTTAGGTTATTATAATACCGTATTTAGGTTACCATAAGTTACAGTTATTAGAATGAACGCCTCTCTCTTTTAAACACCTCATATTTTAAACACCCCCCTTGGACCCTTGAAATTTAATAAACTCCCCTGGCATTTATTAGATAATTTACAGTATTATTAGCAATTTATAACTCAAGAACATTTTTTTAATTAGAATGCTAGTTTATTAGAACATTCAGAGCCACCGTAGTTGTAGAAGGAAAGAGATAAACTGTGATTTGAGATCTGGCCCTTTCAGGTGGATGTTTGTCATTACCAAGTCACTCTGTGAATTTTGGCATGACTTGGGTGCTGGGTGTGTTTTTGTGGTGGTAATTGTAATCCCTTGTGACAGTCTGTTGCTGTTGTAATTATATCTTCAGGTTAGAAATGCTCTCAGTGAGGAATCGCACAAGCTGTTTGGTCAAGTCTTGACGAGCTACAAGAAGGTAACTAGAATTTTGTACAACTATGTCTCCCAGCTGCAGGCACTGTAATTACTGCCAAACAAATGTTTGAAACATTTATTTACCCATAGTTAGTAAATAACCCCTACTAACTATGATTTACCTAAACATATCTGGACCAGGCTTTTAGAGGTTTCTTGGGGGGGAGAGGGGGTGCTGGAAAAGCGGCAAATTTCAGAATGTAAACTGATTTGTAAGTAATGCATCCAAAAATGTTATTGTATAAATCTATTGACAAAATGTTTTTTTCAGGCATGAGAAAATATCTTAACTTACCTGAAATTGTTCACGGGTTTAGAAATGGACTTTAGTTATCCAAATGTTTCAATATATATTAGAACAGAAGGTGAGAGAAAAGTAAGGGGGAAAGAAGGTTGCCATGGAGACAGTAGACAAAGAAAACAGGCTGATATTATATCAAAACATTCAGAGACAAACTGTAGAATGTTGTAAAATCATGGAATCATCTTTAGCGATTCTTTATTAAAGAAATAAAAAACGAGCACGCACACTTTGTTGAGTTATAGAAGCATGCATGAATTTGTAAGTACATGAAAGAAGTGTAGATATAAAATTAATGTGTGTTGTTTGTGGATCAGCTGAGGGAGTATTTTCTCTACACAGACAAATGAGATGCTGTACATGATGTGGTTGAATTAACAGGCTAAGTGGCAAACTGTCTGATCTTGTGTTTTCTTTACAGAGCAATGATCTAGACAGCCTCCTTTCTGGTTTGACACAGCTTTTTACACAAGACAAGGAGCAGTTCCCGCTTTTTCTTGGTAAGATAATGGGTTACAACACTAGACTTGTTTCTGACAGTCATTTAAATTGAAATTATGTGAATATCCAAAATCAACATTGAATGGAGAAGTTGTTCAATCTTGACACAACTGCTATTCCAAAATTCTGTTATCTTGTACTGTATGCATCATGTATAATGATCACACAGGTATGCTGCCTGAGGTCTACGGATAATTTCTTTGCTAATGGATGCAAGATAGACACAATTATGATTAACCAAAAGAGATCCATTAAACATTTTTTTCTACTAGAACCAATTCTCTTTGAGTAATTTTCATTTATTGTGAAATTGTGCATAACAACATGTTCACACAAAAAGCTGATGTCAATAGATATTTATTTTAAGAGTTGTTTTTAGACAGTCACTGATTTCTTTACATATCATGTAAAAAAAACATTAAAATAGTTTGACATGTGCACATTTACTGTCTTCTTGTAATTTGGATAACAATGGGATTTATGATCATCAGAGAGAACTGAATGTGAGCAAGTGCCAAGAAACCATGTTTGAGAATTCTGAATTGTCAAGAGTTGGTCTAGTTGGCCCTTGATGCAGTTGATTTTTTGTTCACGTATTTCTCTTCTCAACAATTGCACTTTTCTCTGATCAATCCCATTATTTGGCATAATCGTTGATGTAGAAAGTCTAGTTTTTGTAGTAACTATGGTCTTCCAGTCTCCTGTAGAATGGTTTAATACATGAACTTGTCGCACTACAACACTTTTATCTATTGTTTTCATCATGCTGCAGGAATCTCCAGTTATTGTTGTGATCCACATGTCACACTACATTGTACAACACTTTTATATATCATTTTTATCATTCAGGATTCTCCAGTTATGTTCGTGATCCATTGGACAAGAAAAAGTTCTTCTTGGCATATCAAAAAATTACTGGCCAGGGTAAGTGCATGTTTACCAACTAGTTGATGGAGAAAGCTCTTATTTGAATGAACATATTTTGTGTTATTTTGTGTGGAAATTATCACACCTTGCTCAGCTTTGAAAGACATTTGTGTCACCGTGTGATGCCATACCATAAAACAAGCACTGTGATTTGGTAAACTATTGCAGGCATTTCCCAACAGATGAGGTGGGGTCTGCAGCTTCACCCTGCGAGCCTTACATCTATTGTCATGTCCAGTCCCAGGTTCAAAGTTAAATATCTTGTGTAATGATTGTTTCTACATTTGTGGTGAATATTTTCTTCAAAAATTAATACTGATGTTAAAAAATCATAGCTTAATTCAGTCGTAATTTATTTCGTTAAATATTTATTCACTAGAGTCCTAAATTCCAATCAGGACAACCATTTGCTTTGAATTCATTCATTGTTGTTTTATATATAATTTTACTATTACATATAGTTGTAATAGGTTATACAACTTGGAGAAGTTTTTACTCTTTTCTGTTTTTGGAGAGGTGGTTGCTCTCTGTACTTTATAATCCAAGACTGGCTTTCCAAGCAAAGTCTTCTCATGTTCCCCCAAGGTTCTATTGTTCTAATTTGCCTCTTACAACAATATTTTATTCAGTCCCATTAAATTAATACCTTAATTTTAGATGTGCCAGCAAACTACATGGTCAGTGTGAAAGCGAAGAAGAGGTCAGACTCTGAGATTGGTCAGTGTGAGTATTAGTAGTAATATTTATCAAAGGGAGATGGTTGGTTGATAATTATTGACCAGTTCATTTATTACAATGTTTGTGTACAGCTCAGCTAGCTGACCATGTGCTCGTGTTCTGCCAGCCTCACTCCTGGCCTCCTAGGATGTGCCTTCCTTTTTTGGAGCTCACCTTTCTTGTGACAACAGTAGATGAATTCATCCCAAAAGCCTGGCAAACATTTTCCTTATCCAGAGACCATTTACATCTTTAGCATTTTGAGTGATATAACTGTCACAAGGTACGAAGCAGAAACAAAACAATACTATCTAATGTGCTAATCGTGAGACTTGGCGAGAGTCGCAAATGGAAATTTGTGTAAGAAGTTCTTCAAATCTTGTTGAAATAGTGTTAGGAAAACACTTTGGGAGATTTTGGAAACATTTTTGCTTTTTATGGAAAGATTTTGCCAGATGCCTGAGCTTACAATTTCCTGTCACCACCAGGCCCCCAGTGACTCAAAGCAAGACATCTGAATGAAACTGGTGTTCTGCTAGACTCACTGCATGCAATGTGATGCTACATTTGTAGATACCTGCTGTTGCATTTTGCAACCATAGTGCCTTCTCAATAAAAGGGACTACATGTATAACCCATGATCATTACTACAATCTATATATGCAGTCAACCATGTTTAGTTTACAGGTATTTGTGGATAAGGGAGCATTCGTAAATTATGGGGTGGAGGGGGTGGGGGCTATGGGGATTTTACATTTTGAAAGTATATTTTTGGGTGACCCCACCCACTGAAACCTATATGTTATTTGGTGCCCCTCCCCCATCGTAGACTTTCAGTAGGTACTCAATTTGATTACAAC
>JANVCJ010072071.1:0-12395 GCA_026413505.1 Epizoanthus ramosus
CAAAATGGGAAAGGGACCCCAGATCATGCAAAACTCGATAGTTTTAGGAGTTTTCGAGAGTTTTGTTAATAATATAACCATAGTCAGCCTTCAGGTGAAAAGCTCGGCACTTCACTTACCATTGGTAACTGCTAGTTATTTTTATATATTACATATACACATTTCAATAATTTCTATTTTTAACCTCCTCGCATATATTTAACTGGCATATTCTCAATGTACATGTAAAGTTCACTCAGGGCCCTACTGAAATCTCTATAATGCGACGAGGGCATTCTGATTAAATATTATAGTTATTGTTTTGTATCCTTCATATCTCTACTCATATTGGTTCGTTACTGTGTAACATATTTACCCCAGTTACGGTGTGACATAAACTGGTGTCTAGAAATGTAGAACAGTTATATCTATCATAAGATGCGGCCACCAATAAAGATAATTTATCCTGCATATGTAATAGAGTGTAAACATTAACTCTTGACGAGTTGTTTTTAACGCCTTAGTAAGGTTCTGTGTCTATTGATTTGAACGTTTACATCAAAATATCAAGACAAGAAATAAGGAATTGTACGTGATGGATTCTCTCTCAAGAAAACATACCATATCCCGGACTAAGAGCAGGGACTCCCCCCCCCCTCCCACACACACACAGTTATTTTAAAAGGTTAGGTTTCACAGGTTGAGTAGTAATTTATTTTATTAATAATATATCCAATTACGTCTTGTTCAGACAAAAACTAACCAGCCAAAGCGTTATCAGACTTAACTTATAGGTATAGCTACCCTTCACGTCCTTCATTGTGTACCCCCACCACCCCACCATCTTCTAAAAAATTGGGCCACCCCAATAAAAAATATCTTGCTACGGCCCTGAAGAGGGTAAAATGTAGAACCTATTCCAGATTAAAATGACTTCCTTCGCCTTAGTGGCGGCAATACCGATATAACCAAAGTTTTGGAATACACGTCCCCCCTCCCACGAAATGCATATTTTGACCCTGGATTCTGTATAGCCACTTTATAACCAGACGTCGCACGAGCTTGCAAAGATCCTGACGCTTTCCCCCCTCCCCCCCCCCCAAATGTTGTTTCAGATTAATGTCGACATGTTGATTATTGTTTTCATTGTTATTTTAATTTATTGTCAGCGGTACTTCAAAACTGTAAGCATTTCCATTTTGTTACTGTTGTACCAGAATTTTAACAAAACCTTGTCTGACTCTTATAAAGGAACTCGCAGATATTATAGGAAAATTCGTTGCTTGACGAGGGTATTCCACATTAAATTTCACGAGTAAAATAATATCGCACGAATCGCGAAGCATAGTATAGATGAATCTGAAAGAGATTATTGAGTCAAAAGTCTGCAAAATTCACGCGCCTGATAAGAAAACCATTTCTATGCAAATGTCAACAAGCGGCCAATCAAATAAAAGTTCATTCAGAAGCTGAGATCGGTGTCAAAGCGCTGCGTTTCGGCATTTACATCGTGGCATCGTGGTAACAGTTTTCATTTTGTTTTAGGATATTTTCACTTTTATTCTCCTGTATTAGTGAACATTGTGGTTGCTATCTTGGATCAAAGATCAAATTTCCAAAGACATAATTTCGCAGATGCGAAAGTTTCGAGGTCCTATCACGAAACTGTGCAAACGGATTGTCCAAATTCAACAATTTCACAAAACTGTCTGACATCTAAAGTTCAAATAGCAAGAAGTAGATACTGATCTAAACAAGCTTAAACATGTAAGGTTTATCCATACCGACATTCAAGAAATATTCGATACTCTTGTACATCAATTTGAAAAACTTCGAAATGTCTGTCAAGAAACTAAACTGAAGTTTCTCTTTCAGCTGCAAGTTCAGTTCAAGAGTGACTCACACTGCCACTGAATTGCAAGTTGATGCTAATATTCACCGGAGAATTGTTGAAGGTTGCGCCAGGGAATAGTCCTCCCAGAGCTCCAGACAAAACTCCAGGTCTTTCAGTGGCGCGGTTGTACTTTCCGGTGTGGTGCTGGTACTACTTAGACTTGCAGTGCTGCTAGTGCTGGGTTTATAGCCTGCCAACTTGTGTGACATTTCTTTCTGCTGATGTTTCGGATTATGGCTATAGTTTTGGATCGTTTTAGAATCTGAAATCTCCACTGGATGGAAATTGTCGCGGAGGCTCTGAATTGCTGTTTTCCGTCCACTGCTGTTTGTCATTTTTCCCGGCAGTGACGCTGTGGTTGCCATTTGTTTCATCAACTTTGCCAGGCTGTTCCTCCCAACTGGGATTGGCTTGAAACAGGTATCCGATTTCTGGTTGTCAATAGGCGAGAGGAAAACATTATCTGGGACCTTGACGTCTTTTGGTCGATGGCGTAAGTACTCGACAAAAGCTCTGTATGGATCACGCTCGCCACCATCGGTTTTCCAAATTTTATTATTGTATTTCCTCGCGCGTTTCGCCGAGCTTCCTTCATCTCCTTGACGAGTCTTTGTCTGCCGTTCTCGATGTTCAATGTACTGTTCAGTGACCGTAAAGTCACTCAGTCGGCAATTATGTTGCTCTTGTATGGCTCTCATGCCCAAGTGAGTTACACAGTTCCACCATACGAGATGGAGGAGCGATCTTGGGCTATGCAGTCCAACTGCCCCCGACTTCCATAACTTATCGATGTCTTCATCTTCAAGTGCGTCAGCAGCATTGGGCTTATTGCCGAACCCCTTCTTCTCCAGATCCTTAAGCTTGACTGACAACATGTTTGCCACTCTGGAACTCTTCACCGCTTGCTTTATCGATCTCGAAGTTGTCTGGTGCGGGAGGGCATTGGCGCTCGAGGAAGTACCTTCGGAGGCCATTGCGGTAAGTTTGTAGACTTCCTGGCTCGTATTCTTTGCCTTTGTTTTCCTTTGTAGTCTGCCTAATTTCTAAGAAAAAATGTTTCAGTAGTTTTGGAGCATCTTCTCTTGAAACTGTGTTGAGGTCGAGTTTCTTGTCAAATCTCTCTTCGTACCAGGACTGCAGCCGGCGTACAGACGTTCCTGTGCTTTTCTTCGTGTTTTTGGCTTCCATGTCAGCCTTGAAAATCTCTATTTCTTCTTCTGTGTATGGTACAACTGAAGCAGCAGTTTGGCCTTGGGGTTCTTTTGAATTGGTTGCATCGCCAGTTTCTAGTTTTTGTTCACTCATTTCACGCTCTTGTTCTCGTCGCTTTCGTGTGCTGTTCAGTGTCAATGGCTTTTTTAGTCGCTCCAGAAAGTCAAACTTTAACTCGAAATTTGGCAGGCTTTCCCTTTCGCCACTGTCACAACAGTTGCTAAAAATTCTCTTTGACATTTACCTGTATATAAAATAAACCGATTTCTTCAGAATTCTTGTCAAACCAAAACTTTGACTCTGTTTTCACTGTTTATAAACGTGTTCAGTCAACTTTGAAAACAAATTTTTAATTGCGCGAGTGCAAGGAAAAGCTGAATACGCACTAGTGCGTATTCGATGAAAAATCGCACTGTCCTTTGTTTGGTTTCAGCCAATCAGCGCGCGAGATTCATCTATACTATGCGATTCTACCTGAAATACATGTACCATATTAGGAAAAATACCAGTGATTGGCTATCTGGTATAAGAGCAGGAATTTCAGTTTCGACCGACACTGATACGGTTAATAGTATTTACTTGCTTATAAATTCCTTCGATATCTGTTTGTCGAATATATTAGTGTCTTTATAAACAACTTGCTGTTAGTCTCCCCGACGACTCACTAGTGACAATTATACTTATGATATGAAGGTGTTCAGATCCTTCTTACAGTATCCCATTACGAATCCCTCGGAAAGCCGCGTCAAATCAATCTTGACACTTACTGAGCTTTATCAAGATCAGATACAGCACTTGAAAGTGCAGAGTTTTAACATTTGCTGGCCAAAAATCCCGAAATGTTCGACTGTCACCATGGTTCAAAGAACCTTACACGTGAATTGAGGAAAAAGACCTCGGGATTGTGCCACTCAGTAATCTAATTTGGAAGTACATTATTAAGGGCTTTATTTCTGAAACTAAGAAACTTCTCGGTCGGTTCATAAATTTCGGATTGTCATTTTCGGACACTTGTGTCGAAGTTAAAACGATTGCCCTAAACGTTTTCTTGTTAAAGTGTTACTGAACCATAAAATAATCCAAGGGAACACAGCAGATATTGTTTGATTCCCCCAAAACCATCGATCTCATCATCTCTCGGTATTAGAATAATAAACAGGGGTGCAACAAGCACTTAAATTGTAATAAAATGGTATAAATCGTTTTCTGTAATCTTCTATTTTTTTCATTTTTTCTTCACTCTTTCTAGAGACGCGTTTTTTATATCTGGATATAATATTCCAATTGTACATTTGGCTTTGGAGGCTCTCCAATGATAATTATCAATGAACGTATCTTCGTGCATTATATTAAATAGACATACCGAAGTTGGGTCCATAACCTGGAGTCTTGGTTCATATGCTCATTTCAACTCTGCTTCATCTACACGCACTCAAAGTTCTAGGAGAGGAATCCAATTTATATAGTACTGAATGGAATTGGAACTCTGTCTAAAATACCGTATTAGGAAGAAATACCAGTGATTGGCTACTTGGTGTAAGAGCAATAATATTGTGACCCAAATCCGGTTGTTGACGATATTTACTTGAATGTATATAAATTCCCTGTAGAACTACAGTTTGTCGAAAATATTAAAACATCTTTATAAATGACTTGCCATTAGTCATCCCCGATGATATACATTTGCGACAATATAGGCTGATGATACAAAGGTGTTCAGATACATCATTTACATTTATACAGTCATCCGATTACGAATCGTTCAACCATTATACACTGCAATCCTGAACTCTTAATCATATAAAAACGCTCTATCAGCAGATCTGTCTTTGATTCCATCACTTTATCGTGTCCTTCCCGTTATATGTGTGGAGTGAGGGTAAGCTAAAGCGATTTCGAAAGGCAGGTTTATAGGGAACTTGTGATGCGCGGATTTGTGCATTATTCTTAAAAGTTCAATTATATTTCTGCGGAATAATCGATTTTGCACCAATTAAGGCGAATTGGAGTGCCAGAGTAGGCCTTTTATCTGTACGAAAGCACTATTCGATGAAGGGAAATATTTAATCTCCACTGAAATCTTCTTCACTGTCGAACGAAGAAAAAAATATTGTGCATCAAAGTGACAATATTACAATATTAGTCTCCAAAATGGAAACGTTTCCTTTGACTGTTCATCTTCGATATATATTGACTAAATATGAAGATCCGTTATCCATTATGAAGATGAACGACTTTTTACGTACACTGTCTACATAATGCTGATTTGTACTACTTTAAAATATGGTCTGTTGCACCCTTTTTGTAAGATCAAACCATTATCAGACGTAACACTGACACCTAACCTTGTTCAATTGTAACAAATACGAAGCAAATGTGAAACTCAGATTCACTTGAAGACCAGAAAACCCAATGTCTTTTGACATTCCATGACCCGAGCTACTTCAGTGAAACGAAACTAGAAACAACGGACCAGCGTTGTACGGTTCGTATATAAAAAGCGAGTCCTCAATTTCTATCAAAAATCCCTGACACATTATTTAAGCACTCAAACTGTGCTGCATTGGCAATTTTGATAAACGATGTAAAAAATTAAAAACTGACGGACTTGGCGCTTCGTGAAGGGAAATTACAATCGATCTCAAACAGCGGGCTAATTCTCGCTTAGAAGAACGACTTTGCAAAAATAGTTTGCCTCATCATTTAGAGAATTTTATAAGCTTTCCAGTGATATATAAGTTTACATTTTTAGATCTGTTGTATATTTTAGTTGCATATATTAACCTACCGAGGAACAAGAAATTTTGTCCCTTTCGTTGCATCAAAATTGAAATAGAATTTGATTTGTTATAGATCGTTTTGAATATATATAAAAACTTCAAAACGACTTTTCAGAATTCACAAATTTATATACACAGGAAAAAATTCCTATCCATGGGAAATCTCCAAAATGTGAAATACCAAATGCAATCTGATAATGAAAATGTATTTATGCACAAGTTTTTAGCAAGTTTACCAAATGTATTTCACAATATTATAAATTAAGAAATGGTTCAACATAGGTAATTATTAAAATTGTATATTAATTTCACTAATTTAGCATACATTTGCAATTTGAACCGCGCGTAACTGTTTTTCTCTACTGGTAACATTGTATAGATATACAAAATTGTATGTATTGTTATTATTACTACTGACAATAAAGTTTTTTCAGCAATACCTGTAAATGCTACTGATCACGCTAATTAAAGCAACTAAATATGTATGTACAAAATGTTTCCATGCAGTTTTCCATGAAATTTTCCGTGAAAGCTAAGATTCCGCGGAATTCCACACTTTCCACGCTTTTTCCGCGCTACTGGTGCAAGGTATTTTCCTGATAACGGGCTAGAATTATGTAACATATTAATATTATGTATACACTACAATACGATACAGAAATTGTCATTATGAAGATGAACGACACTTTTCGCACATTGTCTACACAATACTGCTTAAATGCACTACTTCCTATAAGAACAATTAGGATTATCAGAGTGAAAATGATGTACTAGCCTTGTCCTGCCATTTTGACAAATACCTAGCAATCTAGAACTAAGATTCACTTGAGGACCACAAAAACTCATCTGCATGTGTATTTTCAGATGACAGAATTCACACATCATATGGCAAATTTATCGCCATAAATATCTTTTGACATTTCATGTCCCAAGTTACTACAGCACAACAAAACTGAAAACAGTGGACCAACGTTGTTCTCTGATAAGAGTGTACAGTTGCCTCAGATAATTTGTATAAAAAGAAGCAGATACGCGAGCTTCCGTTAGTTTCATGTTCATGAGCAAGCATGGCCAATATGCTTGGTCAAGTGAAAGGTCTGTGCACCAGACAAAATTATAGAAACAATATCCTTGTACACCTAATCTAAGTTACAGCGGCTTTGTAATATATGATTATTTAAACTTTAATAATTATTTCATAACTGGACAAATCTTATACAGCAAGTCCGTCGGTTATATCGGTATCCATATGACATGTAGTATTGCTTATATTATTAATACATGTTGGCAAAATTAAATCAAAATTAAAAATTGCTTATAACTTAAAAACTAGTTTATGTTTCGATATTTCCAAGCTATATGAACATTATAAGTGCGGTCACTCTTCAGTATTAGTACCCAGCAATTTCATATCTACAACGGTACGTGCTGCAGAGTTTGAGATATTTCACCCACATCTGTGTTTTTGCAAAACATCTTCTTAAATGTCTGTCTAAAAACTGGATTTCTGAACCAGTAGATTACTGGATTACAGAAGGAGTTGCAATACAACAGGAGTCTGATAGGAGGTTGCACTTCAAAAGGAAAGTGAATGTCACATGACCAATGACCATTTTCGCAAGAATGGATCCACAGAATTCTGACAATAAAGAAAGGAATATAAGTGATAAAAAACACAACAGTAACAATCAACAGGGTTTTAAGCAGCCGTGTGTCGGCGTCAGGGTTGTTCCTCGTTTCAAGCGTGTTCTGGGATTTCTTCCACATAACCCAGAGTGCAATGTAGGAAGATAAGGTCGCAGTTATTCCAACTGAGTAACATAGAAGAATAATACAGTGTGAAACCGTTATATCGATCTTCACTAGACGCCTCGTGCTGATTATAACTGATAGCACGGCAGCTAAAAGCCAGGACAATGCGATAGCTCTGATGTATGGCCGAGTCGTCAGCACGCGATATCGCAGGGGCCAGGAAACTGCGTACAGTCTGTCGGCGGATATAAGAGCGATGGTAAATATTGCCTCAAAGCATGAAATCCAATGGGAGAAAAGATATAAAATTACGAGGCGAGAATGCACTGCCTTATCACTGTTTAAGGCGTCTGCAATCACCAGAGTTATTACTACACCACCGATTATATCAAGTCGGTGATACTCAGGTTGATCAAGAGAAGGTGGATGTTTTTTCTTTTGAAAGATGACTTTGTAAATACTGTAATGGCGAGATAGTTGCTTGCTATTATGACTATGGCAACAGCATTATGGACCACGGTCCACGCTATTATTACGTCCCACGCCAAGGGTGAACTGAGCGTAGAAGAAATACTTGGACTCGTGCCACTTTCTGTGATGTTTGTGGTTACTGGCTGATAAGACATCCTTGGTACCTTCAGTGGAGATATTAGGGAGTGTTAGAGAAGATCGACTACAAAAAATGCCGTAATCATTGCGAGACAACATTCGTGATGTACAACATGAACTTAACAATCGAACACACAATAACACGCAACTCTAATGGAATTAAATGTAAGACCCGAAGGTATAGCGAAGCTAGAATTAAAGCGTGTGTCGTTGGCTATTGTTTCTAAAGCCAGTGAGGTAAAATTAAGTAAAATTAAAGCGAAATTTCATCAACATCTTTAGCCTGTATTTTGGAAGCCAGTGCAAATCTTGTGGGAGACAATTAGGCTTTAAATAATGTACAATCTGTTCCACCTTTGATGACATTAAGACGCAAACGAGTTACAATGGATAATCCAAAATCGTTGCTAAACTCAAGTTTTCGTTTATAACAAGATTATTCCTATACAATGTTTTACTTCTTTTGTGGGCGCAATCATTAAGTTTTGAGAGGAGTTTACTGCAACATTTTGTTTATTACAATACGCGCCCTTTTATCCCAAAATACTGCAAGTTTTTGCAAGCTCATTATAATGTCCAGTCCGAAAATGTAATCAGCGCATATATAGCAATGAAAACGAATGAAAGTCATCTTTCACAAAGTGTTAACACCAGTGACATCGGCCATCTCTGATGAATAGTTACAAAGATTATAGCCCCGATTCGTTTATTGTGTAAACATTATTTCTAGCCCCTACAATATGGGTGCTTTGGCCTCCATTGTTGGTACACGTACATAAGTGAACCGTCAATTTTCACTGGCACACGGAGCAGTTTCCTTGTCTTAAAAGAGCATTCTTCAAATAAATGACGTTGTTAAATTTTCTGTAAAGAAGCGTAGTTTTAATCTAATGTTCAAGATCAATATTTACTATTTTCGCCAAGCCCTTTCACGACAGAAACAGCGAAAACCTTGCGCCAATTAGGAAGATGAAAGGCCCATTTGTTACAACTGATTTTAACAATAGCCACTTTCAAGGAAAATCAGGTTAAGTTTAGGATAAAAATAAATCTGATATGTCGAAATTTCCAATTACATTAGCATTAAACCAGAAAGTCACAGAATTCGTGGCATATTTTCCATGAATACATCTTGACATTCCATGAGGCGACATGCAATAAAACAAACCAAACACATCAATCTAACGTCAATATATTGCGTGCACACGCTACACGCTACATGTTCTTGTACTAATTTTTGTGTTGAAATACGTACATGTTCACAAAAACTCTAGCTGGTCGATATTATCGATTTCTTAAGAAGCGAATAGCAAGTTCAGAATTTGCAGGTATGGGAACACTAACTGAATTCGCGCCAGCAAGTCTAATTATATTGTGTTAAAGAAAAACCCAGGCCAACCGATGCCTTCTTTAGTGTTTAGTTTTCCTGCCTTCTCTTTTACAGTTCAAGACCAGGAATCTAATAAGCACCAAAATTGTGAAAAGATGGTATGTTTTTATCATTTTCTGTAACTTCCTATTTTTTATTTTGTGCTTCACTATTTCTAGAAAAGAGTTTTTCATATCTGGATATAATGTAACAATTGTTCAGTATGGCTTTGTAGGCCCCACAATGGTAATTATCAACGTATCTACGTGCATTATATTAAGTAGACATACCGAAGTTGGGTCCATGAGCTGGAGTCTTGATTCATATGCTCAGTTCAACTGTGGTTCATCTACACGCACTCAAAATGCTACGAGAAGTCAATTCAATTTATGTAGTACAACTCTACCTGAAATACAATATTAGGAACAAATTAAATACCAGGTGTAAGAGCAGGAACTGTTTCACCAAATTCCGGTTGATGATGATCTTTACTTTCCTATGAATTGACCGGAGAGCTGTTTTGTCGATTATATTTACATCTTTATAAATGACTTGCCATTAGTCATCCCCGATAATATACATTAGCGACAATATAGGCTGATGATACAAAGGTGTTCAGATACATCCTTACAGTATCCGTTTATGAATGCCTCGGGAAGCAACGTCAACCTACCATTATACCACAAGTACAACCATGAGCGATAAATTAGAAACGTTTTGTTTAAATCACATATTTTAGTCAACAGATCAGTTAACTTATCAAATATTATCCGACACCCTGTCTGTGATTCCCTCACATTATCGTATCTTCCCCGTTATTTTATGATTACTGCAAGTAAGGGCAAGCAAATGAGATTTTTAAAAGGCACGTTACTAGGAAAAATTTGAAGCTCTTTGCAATTTTTAGAAGTTATGGTAAGACGAGCAGTCCTAATGGGTGACTTAAGGAAATTAGTTGAAAACCTCTGTCAACTCAAGGGATTTAAAGGAAATTAGGTCAACTTATGCAAAGTTAGTTTAAAAACTAGCAACATTTATATGCGACTTACGTTGATCTTCTAAGAAAGTGGAAAGCAATGAAGGACAATATTTAATGACCACTGAACTCTTCTTCACTGTCGAACGAAGAAACGATTACTTCTTTTAAGAACTCGTTCTACAAAGAGACAAGATTGCAATATTCTCCACAAAGGAAACGTTTCCGTTGACTGTTCATCTGCGATATTGACTGTATATAAAGATCCGTTATGCATTATGAAGATGAACGACACTTTTCGTACACTGTCTGCACAATACTACTTTAAACTACTTTAAGGTATCACAGGAGAAAATCGAGGTGTCATCTTTAAACTGAATATAACGCGCAAAATATCTGCGCAGTCCTCTATAAAGTATATATTTTCTGAAAGGTTAATAAATGTAGTTTTCATATCTGTTCACAATTGTGTCAGAAACGCGTTGTAAAACTATATTGAGCATGTTATTTACAAAACAAGTCGTTATACTGACGAGATTTATTCTCACGCGCATTTAGTCAACACTTCTAATTTGTTTTGCAATCTGTTCCCCACATGTTGGCGTGCTAAACGGTGTCTCCAATTTATTTTTGCAGGCTTTGTTAATCTGATGTGAATATTTAAACAAGAAGTTCCGGTATAAAAGGGATAGCTCCGCCCCCTTGACTGTGAAATTTGAATACTGATCATGACCGTAATGGCGGACAACCGACGAAGACACGAGTAACGAAACCAGTTTTGGCGATGTATACCTATGGTATACCCATGTATACTCAATATTTTTTGATAAAAAGGTTTTATACTCATATCTTTGAATTGTGGAAATAAAAACAGCTGTTTCTGCACGAACAAAGTACTGAAAATCGAAAATCAGCCTCAAATTTTGAATTTCGCGCTCGCGATTTATGCGCGGCGCGTGGCGAATTGGAAGAGCAACTGGCATGAGAAGAAACTGCTCGATCCAGGCCTGTCCTTTGCTTGTTTCTTCTACTGAGCCCGTGAAAAACGTAAAGAGCAGTTTCATTAGCCAGTCTATGCGCAATTTACTGCCTTTTGCTGCGCAATTCGCGCAGACATGAAGGCCTGTGGATTCTGAATACATGTTCATGTTGGAGGTCGCGATCGGTTGAGATTATACTCCATTGTGTTTTAACATTTTTGCCTTCCCAAACAATGTCGAATACAAATCCCCCTCCTCCAAAAAAGCCTCGTTTTCCCATGCAGTTTGAGGGGAAAATCGGAGAAGAAGAGAAAATTCAGAACTTGAAAGACAGGATTTCGAGAGCGAAACAAACTCTTGACACCTCGACGAATTTCAGGTTCATGGAAGCCCTTCTCGACCTGATGGACAGACAACCGCAGTTTCAGTCCCCAAGCCGATCGAGCTCTCCTTTTTCTAGCCCTTCTTCTTCAACTCCGCCGCCTTTTTCTACGCCTACTTCATCTAGGGCTAGATCAGTTCACTCTTTGTCGCCGTCTACTCCAACTTCACGCACACCACTGTTTTCTTCGAGCGAGGACGAGTACGAGCGAAGAGAGTATCAAATGCATACTCCTTTTGACAAAGAGGACACCGTGTCATTCGTGACAACTGTTGCTTCACTGAAGGTTCTTGTAAAAGAACTAAATCGCAGCAATGGTAAGTGTCCGATTTGTTGGAAGGAATTGTTGTTTGATACTTTCAAAATCGAGAACAAACCTCATTAATGCCAGTGTGTTGCCACGGCCAAACTTATAAACTTCGTAATTAAAAAGTGATTATTTCAGTCGTGGCTGGCTTTGAG
>JANVCJ010072082.1:0-12394 GCA_026413505.1 Epizoanthus ramosus
CATTTTATTTTGCCTTTTCTAAACGGTAAATGCTATCAACTTGAAACTTTCCGAGTTTTCCCAAAATGTATTAGCGAAAAATGTGATGTGCTAACCATGGCAACCACCTCGGATGTTTTTTTTTTCAAAATTATAGTTCTAGCTTTATAGCAAAGGCCAAATCTGTGTTTTTAACTTTCTCTCTCCAAACCCCCGGGCATTTGACTTTTTTTAAAAAAAATTGGTCTAATGCCCGACCCAGGGAACAATTTTGTCTGTCAAATGCCCCGCCCCCCGTTTCTACTATGATGGTCAAATGCCCGTCCCCATTCCACCAAACCAATATATCAAAAATAATTTGCCATATTTTTAATCAACATAACTTTTTCTCTGCAGTAGAGACAACGGAAACAAACACTTATAATTAACAAAACATTGCACATCTACGGTGTTTCATTCTGCATCAAATTTCACGTTTATCTGTTCCTTCTTCTTGTGGCTTTCGCCTTCTCCACCCCCCTTGCCCTTAAATATATGGACATGATCCTACCGGACCTCGATAGCTTATACAAAAAGGAAAAGACAAAACAAATGGTTGTAATGTCGATTGAAATGCTCTACCTTCTCCGAAGTGACAGTGTTTGAAACCCTTGACTTGTCGGGAACGACGGGAGGATGTAACTAGGCAGGTTCTCCATTGTTTTCTTCTGGTGTCAAATGCCCGGGGGTCGGGGACACCATTCACCGGCTCACCGGGACTCACCTTGTGTCAAATGCCATTGACTCGCACATTACAAATTCTGTTTTTCTATGATTTTGATGTCTGCAAGAAAAGAATCAGTAGCGGAAATCATTGTACAATTCCCTAACTAGGTGGCAAAAACCTGTCCATTCACACAAAATGCAAACTTTTTTACACAAAATAAAATATTCAAGAAAAACTGGGTTTGTCTTTGTTTAATCTCAAAAGTAATACACGTGTATAGTGGCCCAGATCCGCCATAGTAATTTTTAGATATATATGTAATTTTTCATCATTTTTTTTAATATAAAAATTAAATACATATTCAAATTGAAATCAGAATAAAAATAAAATCAATCGTAAACCAAAAATTATCTAAAAAAAATGCAAAGTTCATGATAGCCCAGGAGTGCTATAATAATGTTTTAAGATCCATTTGACAATGTTTTAAATATTTACTTTTTTAAGGCAAATGAAAACATTTTTTTTAAAATCAAACATTCGTAAAACAAAATAAAACGCTACGTCACAATGGCTCAGAGCCGCCATAAACTTTGCAGCCCTTATAGACGCTAGGGCCATCTCGGGTATTTTTCAAAATAGCTGGCTGTGTCAATAGCACCATAACCTGCTAAGGTGAATGTGCTATTTTGATAGCCCGTGAGTTTATCGTGGCCATCCACTGAATGCACCCAATTCGTTCCCTTTCTGACAAAGCGACCCTTTTGTCGTCTACGCTTGCCTGAAGGTTGCCTTGCTTCAAGACTTTCCGGATTGAGGTCGTACATCACGGCATGCACCGTGGGACCTTTAAAGACTTTAAAATGTGTTCTTGCCTAATTTTTTGGTACATTGCACGGTAGCCAAGAAGCTTTCCAGGGCCCTCTAACTCGTTTGAAACAGCAGCTCTTACTTCTGCCACAGTCACTGCTCGATCAATTCGCTTGGTCAGTTGGTGTTAAAAAACTGAAGCCTTCGTTCAAATGATCTGCTACTCCACGCGTAAGAGTCTCAAGTCACGCTCCATGAAACTTAACATTTCCGTGTTTTGAAGACCTCGATTTACATAACTTTGTAATTACTCTTTCGGCTCCTGGTCTTCCTGGCAAGCAAGGTTTCTTATTCTGCCAGTAGCCATGTTGACAAAAAGGAACACTCACTCCAAGCAGTTTTACTTTATAGACTCGAAAAGCATTGTGGTCTATGGCGGCTCTGAGCCATTGTGACTTAGCGTTTTATTTTGATTTACGAATGTTTGATTTAAAAAAATATGTTTTCATTTGCCTTTTAAAAAAATAAATAAACCATGTCGTCATCATGTTTACATGAGTGGTGGGGTATCCCACCAAGGCGGGTTGCTCAGTCTGACGGGACGGGTAACCCGCTTAGCCTGGATAATTATTGCCCGTACCGTATATTGTGCCATGTAAACGCTCAAGGTGGGGTAACTCGGCTACCCCTGGGTCGGTTTGAATAGGTTTTGCGTATTTAACGACCACGTGATAGTCTCGAGAAACGGCTACCGAGGTCCCCCACCTCCATGTAAATAGGTCTTTAATTTCTCTCTTGTTACTTGTACTTCTTAGGCATACTGTCTACAGGGTTCTTAGATAGATTTCCTGTTTACTCATACTCTTCTAGAAGGGTATGGCATACTAAAGAATTCAGCAAATTCTTTGTACAATCATATGTTACGAGTATCAGTCCATTACCAAATTACAAAAGCATTTTCAAAAATATCAAATCATTGCGTAACACTGCTTCAAAATAGTTTTTTTTTTATAAAACAGCTGAGGCAAAGCAGTTTGCCCTCAAATGCTCATATTCCAAAATTCAAGTCAATATATATCTTTAATCATTCAAGAGATATGAGCATTTAAAAATGAGTTTTTGGCAATTTTGGGCATGTGATTAGATTATGTGATTAGTTACTCTACGAAATTGAACCAAAATAAAATTTGATTGGAGGTTTCGGCAGATTCATATAAAAAGCTTGCAATTGGCCTTACCACTTTTGACATGTATAGATTGACAGCTGTCAATCATCCAGCAATAAATAATCGGAACCCACAATAACACAAACTCAATTAAAACATAAAGTTTTTCATATTTTTTAAATCTGTTTGCAGATATGATTATTAAATTAAAATATATTTGCTAATGTATGCAAATGTATGCAAATGTATGCATATCTTTGTGACTCCATGCATAAATTAGCATACATTAGCATATATATTTTGGGTTCCGGTGAAAATTTTCCAATTTTTATTTTATAATCGTATCTGCAAACAAATGTGAAAAATATAAAAAAACTCTACGAGTTATTTGATTTTCCATTATTTTTTGAGAATTTCAGTCGTTTAGTGCTCAATGATTGACAGCTGTCAAACTGTGTCAATACGAAATGAAGCCAATTGCAACTTGTAAAATGAATCAGATTGACCCGTACCCACCAAACAAATTTCTGACCTGAAGCTTGGAATATGAACATTTGATAGCACGTTGCTTTACTTCCGTTTCTTTAATAATTAATAGGAAATCAAATTCTGAAACAACACCCGTATCAACTACCTTAAAATGTCAATGACTAAGCAATAATGTCTAAACAATTTACAGTGGTTCGGTATGTAGATCGTGAGGCAAACAGGTTTTGGAAATGACTACATTAATACGACGGCATGACTCGACAATCGATCGACATGACTAAGCATATCTTTTAAATTAAAGGGATATTATCCTTGTCACTTTGGTAACCCTAAAAAAAGGCTAGGCAACTTTAGGAGTTATTTTTTCGGGACGAACATAATCGTTTATCAAGTTGTATTGAAAAAGAAGTCAAAGAAGAGAACTTTTTTAAAAAAAGTATTGAATGAATGAAAAAACGCTAAATAAATTCATCAGATCCATCGGTAGATCAACAACTTTGTAACCAGGCAGTTTGTAATGACGTCACCTGCTAACGCCTTGAATTGCATAATCATTCATGGATAAATGAGTTTGCAGAGGTTGAGTGTTTTCCTTCGTCATTTTAGACCGATTTTCGTCGGCAACACGGGTATTACAGCGACTGTTCCACTAGAATCGGCCAAGAGAGCTCCAATCGACATGGAACATCGAGAAACTCGGAAAGCAACCTTCGCTCTCAGCTGATTTTGGTTCCCCGAGGCCCAGTTCGGATGCGCTGATGGCGTCGTACGAACTAAAGTCGGGTATACTGGCGGAACGAAGAAGTTCCCAACATACCGCAGCCTGTAAGTAAAAGTTCTGTTTTTAAAAAGCTGTGTGTTTTCTTTTCAAAAGTACTACTTTTAGAGCCAGTCTACATATAGTTTTTATGAGGTTTAAGGTTTAATTATCGTTATAACAGCGAACTTAGCAGTTGCTTGAATGTGTGATTTGAACAAAATGTGTTTCTGTTGTATAACCAACCCGGTTACCGGACGACTCGTACCAAAGACAATTCGTACCAGACAATTCGTACCGCTCCTAAGACAACTCGTACCAAATCATAAGTCAATTCGTACCACTATGTTTCCACATAAACTTTACAGTTACACGGTATGACCTCAATTATCAATACCGTGTATTAAATTTTCAGCGGTTCGCTACACTGATAAAGTTTTTGTTTGTAATAAATTAAATGTTGCTTATAAGATAAGTTGTGAACTTAAGTTAGGATAATGCTATATACAGTCTTCAGTGTTTTGTAACAGACATCAAAGACTTTACTTTTTAATTTAACAACTACTTATCGAAATTACATATCGAGATCATGATCACGATCACTCGATGGATCGATTTTTTTTAATGATCAGTTACCGGACGATCGTGATCGGTTGGACAAGTTGGTACCATTATTTGACGCGTTCAATGTGGCTTGTACCTGTTTACCATTTATTCTGTGTTGTTTTACTGTCAAAATCAGAAGTAGTATGATTATAAAAATCTGCTGTCTCATTGCATGTGACTACCACGTGATCACTGATGGCGATTTGTAGCACTTCACGATGCTTGACTTGTCTACCTTCCATAATGGCCTTAGTTAAGGTAGATAGAGATAGATTGATAGATATTTTATTAAAACATTTTTTTAGGCTGAATTGCGCAATTAAATATTGAGACGTTGGATGTTGCAAATAAATTGTTGTGACTATTTTAAAAGTATTCGGATGGCAGTCCAAAATAATGGAAACGTGTGTTTGGCTGGTATTCCGTATTGTGGGGTTTTGTGGTAATTGACTATGAGATAATGACATCTCGTGGTACAGAATTAATTTCCATGCAGGCAATGTCCAGCAAATACTACTAGATGTTTTGATGGGAAGAGCAGCAAAGTTTCGTGACAGAATGCTTATATAAATTTCTCAAAAAGTTTCTCCTTTGCATGCCAAGAATATCAATCACCATGCCAATCCGTTTCAGTGTTATGGTCATCAAACCAATTCATGTGTATCAAAACTGGCATTTAATTTGACTATTTGGAAGAATCGGGGCATATTTATTTTGACGACATGGTAACCATAATTAAAATAATTATGAGTGCTATCATTGATAAATTAAATAATTATTGAAGAGTTTTTCTACCAACACTAACTGATGTTGACAGTTAGAAACTGCCAAGATACATTTTTTTAAATTCAGTCATGTTTCAAACAGCACCCGATATATCAAATTTAATTATAATTCTTAACTACCATCTCCAGGAGTACACTCCCTGTGGTGCACATCTGTTATTGCCCATTTTCATTGCACATGTTGCCATAGTGATTCTTCATGCTTCATATATCATGGCCAAAGATGATACTAGAAGACTCAGCAGACTGCATTCTGGGATATTAAAACAAAGAGTGATGCATTCTTTGTGTTGTTTTTTGTTTAGGCACACAGTCTTCTGGGAATTTTCTGTTATTAAATTTCTTGTTATTCAGCTCATTAATCTTTATTTTCGTCTACTTTTGGGATATCATTCTCTTGAAATATATAATGATTATAGTTATTGTAATGGTTATTATTAATTGTTTATCGCAAGAAACATGTACTAGTGATCACTAGTGGGATACAAGTGGGCTGTATTTAACAGTTTCATCAGCAAATTATGAATTCAGGAATTAAAACGTCAATTCTTGTGTGGTAATTTTGCACTGGTCAGCCTTCCTCTGTTTTGGACAGTTAGGGGCCGATAGATCGATCGATCGATCTATCTATCTAATTATCTATCTATCTATCTATCTATCTATCTATCTATCTATCTATCTATCTATCTATCTATCTATATCTATCAGTAACTCTGATCAGTAACTCAACTAAACATTATCCAACTGTCAATCTGGTAAGTGATTTATTTTTGTCTTTCAGCGGGGATCATACAGAGACTGTACAAATAGAATTCGACCCTCAACAGACTGGATACAGAAATATGTTGGAAATGTTCTGGGCCAGCCATGATTCAACTGCATGCCACTCACGGCAGTACATGTCAGCAATATTCTATCATGATGAAGATCAAAAACAGCTTGCAGAACAGACAAAGGTGGAACACCAGTCAACACTCAAAAAGCCAATTGCAACAAAGATTCTCCCAGCTCAAACATTCTATGATGCAGAAGAGTAAGTAACTGGCCCTTTCTATAATTTACAAGGGGGTCTTGCTTTCTTAAAGAGGGTAGAGGAGGTGAAGATCATGTTTCATGAAAAATGGAATAACATATCGCAGTTCATGATAGAGAAAGCAATTGACAGAATCATTAAACTTCACAGCCGAAGAATCACACAAATCATGGGTCATGGGACTCGGCTATTTCCAGGCCTGTACCCAGGGGGGTGCGATGGGTGCATATCCACCTCCCCCAAAGGTCCAAAATGGTCCACCTCAGAATATTTTTTTGTTTACTTCTCACCAAAATGTGCCTTGTACAGCAAATCATACTTTCAGGTTTTATTTCCAACTGTTTCTAAAATGCAGGAAATGCGTTTTTTGACTACCTGATTTTCAAAATTTTCCGGGGTCGCACCCCCCCAGAAAAAATCCTGGGCACAGGCCTGATTTCAGTCAATTATGATATATATTATATATTTAACATATAAATATGATTGAAGTCCTTTTATTTGCCTTGGCAACTTGCCGTAAACATGTAGTTTTGATATTGTAAACTATTAAGCAAGCCTCAAGATCAGTGATGGTGAAGCGGGGTATGATGTGGATCTAAACTAGACTGCTTCATGCCCAGACACTCATACCAAAACGGTTGCAAGCACCTTCAGCAACTGAAAATCTGAAAACCAGTAAAATATTTTCCTGCATCTGCACCCGAGGGCCAGTTTGTTTCTGAATTTTGTAATTACTAGCACTCGTCTTTCATAAAGTGCCTTCCCCGCTTCCAGGGCCATAGCTAGCATCAGGCAGTGAGGGCAAATTTCCCCCCCCCCTAAATTTTGGGCCAGAAGTATTTAATATTATTTTGGTGTATTGTAAGAAAAAAGAATTAAATAATATGCTTTAATTTTTTCTTTGTTGATTTGTCATTCAGAATCAAAGAGTTTATTAATAAATTGTCATCTTTTATACTCTATCTGCAACTTATTAAAAATGCACTCAAAATGAGCAAAAGAGTATTTTTAGCAACCCTACTTCCGAAATGTTGCTTTTTCTTAAAAATTATTGTCTTTTTGCACAATGTGTCATCAGTGTATCAGCACAATTTATGCATTACTTTATTGCGTCTAAGAAACAATGCAATTAGGAAATGAATTGTGTGAATCCATCACAATTGTGCAGGCTAATACACGGCTTTCATAATGGCGGAAGACGCAAACTCGTTACATGAAAACGAGGCCACAAAATCTTGGGTCGAGCAAGTAGACAGTTGAATGCTGAATGAAGGCTTCTCAAAATGAAATATTTGTTGCTCTATATCCGTAGGCGACATACTTGGAGCTTTACTCCTAGGCTGAAAACCAGAAACAAGCACAGAATTCACCCACGAAGACTTCTTGGCCTCGCTTTCATGCACAATGACCGATTCGGTCATCCGAATGCCATCAGCCAAAGTCTTGTATGATTCCACTTTGTTCCTTTATGTCAAATTAGCATCAGCAGCATTGCTTTTTGGGATCGTTTGGGTAGACGGACAGGACCCAGTCCTTAAATTTGTAGTTTCTGGAGTGGTGAATTGTTTGTCTCATTAAAAAAATTCTCCATTATTGTATTTTTGTTAGTTATCACCAGAAGTATTTGCTGCGTCAGCATCCATCACTACTAAAGAGCCTTAATCTGACCCCCGAAGAACTCAAGGAATCTACAGTTGCTGCACATCTGAATGGCTATGCTGCAGGGACTGTGTCTCCGGAAACTGTTCAGGCAAATGCCAAGAGACTTGACTTAAGTGAGCAACAACTTAATATGATTTGTAAAATATTAGGTGGAAGATATGGATTTTAAAGATTTTTGTTCCAATACTTGTTAAAAGTAGCATGCTTGTTAGAAAGAAGAAATGCACTTTTATTTTTTGATGGGTTAGACTTTCAGTTTGCAATCAAAGTTCAAGTTTCTTTTTATTTCCCCGTAAACTTTTTGTACATATAAATACATGGCATTAAATTTTAGCACACACAGCTGCAGCTGGTAGTCTTGTCTGCAGGTGTAAAAGACGGGAATTGAGTACATACAAAACCCCCAGCGATACAGGTGATTATATTTTTCATCTAATGCCCTGAAGACTCTATTAATAAAGTGGGCTGGCTGATCACTGTCCTGGTTATGGATCCAATTGGAAGAAATGACATGAAAATGACCTTTCTACCAATCACAGAATAAGTCAGAACGAAGACATCGTATTTCAGTTGAATGTTTGATGTTAGTGGCATGTGCTGACATTACTGCCAGTGCAAGTATATTGCAACATATATGAATACTCTATACTATACAGAGTGCAAACCGTTTGCACTAAGTATATCATGGGCTAGAAAAGGAATTACTGTAAAGGGCCAGGTGTGTCACAGTTATTTTGAAGTCTTTAGAGTCACGAAACACAAACTGTAAACTCAACAGGGCCCAGTTGTTCAAAAGCTGATTAACACTAACCCAGGGTTAAACTCTTAATCCATGTTTGTATTTACTACCTTATAGACTGGTTTGGGCGGCCATTTTGGGTTTTAATGGCAATTGGGTTTCCAAGGAAAGACTCGATAGTATTTTATAAGCCCCAGAAACATATTCTAACGTGAAGAAATTGCTTTTTGAATTTGGCTTCACCCTGGTCCTTGAAAGTCCCGGAAAATCCTTGAATTATCCAAGAACTTCCCAGCCCTGGAAAGTCGTTGAAAATCATTCAAAGTCATTGAAAATCCTTGAATTGTGAAAGTAGGATATGCTCCTCAAACTAGAAAATTCAGAAAAAAAATCTGAGTCACTAACGGAAATTAGGTCCCGTGCGTCAGTGACTCGGAATTTTTTACCAGAGTTTTTAGCTTGAGGAGTATCTCTTAGTTTTACTTTACGCCAAGCTACGTCTACAGGATTATCGTACAATCCCTGAATTGTCTGAGGTCTGCACCACAAGGAAATTACAACTGCAAATGTAAAAGATGGGCACTCCAGTTTCTTAGGAAAAAAATACACACTTGAATCACCTAGGCTCAGATACAAATATGATCACCATCCAAAATATAAAACTTTTCGATATTTTGAAGATTTGGAGATTTGAACATTTGAAAAATTGGTGATATTTAGAAATATCTTAGAAATAATGACACAAAGGACTTCATGAACATATATTATTATTAGCACTGTGATGTATGCGACGCAGGTTACTGAAACATTGTATCCTGAAATGTGTAGTAGTCACTGAACAAAACACGTAACAGCAATCTTCAGCATTTGCCAAACCAGTGAAGAGTGTTTTTCGCGCGTTCTGATGTGCTACCAGCACTTTCGGCCACTCATGCATGGCCGCGCGCGAAAAGTGTGCCCAACATGTGAAGTAAATTTTTCTTTTTTTGAAGAAAATAAAGATCTAATTTTAAGCTCTATTCACTGGTTTGTCAAATACTAAAACAATTATTCCCTTCAGTGTCGGTGACTAGCGAAAAATATTCACATCGCCGCATTCGTGGCTCGGTGAATCCATCACAAGGTTTAAATACCCAGTGAGTAGTTTAGAATCCAATTCTGAAGTAGAATATATATATTGCTATTATTGTTATTACAATTATTATTATCATTTTTATTTAATACTACTTTGAAGATGTAATAGAGTGATTAGTTTAGTCACGTGTTTAGTCACGTGTTTAGTCACGTGTTTAGTCACGTGTGTACTCACTGCTTATGAAGTTGTGTGGTTAAGACAGGCAGATCTGTCGCCACACGATGGAACCGTGTCGCTCTGAGACACACCGTGGCAAAGCATGTTTTACTTTTTCAAAATAAACGAGACATTTTTATGTTACAGCACGATGTTTTGTGATGTTTTATAGGGAACAAGTATTACGTTCATAACGCAGATTATTGGCGAGGTAATGAACTGTTGAGGATCTCGGCCCGTTCAATACCCTTCTCGACGAACGCGAACTGCCCAAGTCGTGTCATTTTTTTCTGTCGAGCATGCATGCACGAAGCGAGGCTCTCGCACTGAGACTCTTTGCTGCGATTTTGGCATAGTGGGCAGCAGTTATACCCAAACCGGTTTGAAAACCAGTTTGATGACTGTGCTTCTCTCAAGATTCTGGGAGAAGCTCAACATGCAGAAAGCAACACGTCTTGGGCAGAGTCTACACTGTATCTTTCGCATTCGTCGAGCGGATAAAAGAAGGCTCTGAACATAATACGTTTATTGAAACATAAACCACATCCTCGGAGACCCAGGGGCAGATGGTCGGGGCAAATGCACTCAAAAGCCCTCTCTTTCGCGCTTCGCTTTTCCGCCGGCCCGACGATCTGCCCCTGGATCTTCGAGGATGCATAAACCAATGAATAAACTCAATACGCATTCTCCAGACGGTATCAGTTGCGATAAATCTCTACAGCCATCAATACAAATTCATGGCATCTATATCTAAAACATCGGTTGTATTTAGTGGTTACTATTTATCTTTCTGTAAGACCGTAACTGACTTCATTCAGTGGCCATATTGTCGACAAATGTACAGCTACAGAAATAGCACAGTGCTAAATTATTATTTATCCCATGGAAATATAATAATGATAATAATAATAATAATAATAACACAACAACAACAATAATCCTGATAATCAAAGATTTATTAGCAATCCGGACTATGTGGTTCTCTTTTTACCGCTAAGAATCGATCGATAGATAAAAATAAAAAAAATGTGTATAATATTCGTAATTAACTAATTAAGTTCTACTCATATTCTAGTTAGGTTATACTATATAATACATACAATACAGTAAAATTTAAAGTTATAGGAATTGCTATAAAATGCAATAGAAAAGTTACATTATTATAGAAAATTACACGTAATATCCATACGCTAAATAAGTTAACTAATTGTATATAATGTATACTATGATGTAAAATTCAAACAGCTATAAAAACGTTCTTTTTCTCGGTCTATAATACGCGTTTATTTTGATTTATTTTCAGTTTATCGCTCTCAAATTATACGCGATCTGTATATTTATGTAAAGGTTGTATATCAAGTTATAAAATAAACTAGGTATCACGCGCACCCTGATTGGTTAAAAGCCGTTGACAATAACTCGATGAAAACATGGTTCCATTTAGTCATCGTAGCACTCCTTCAAGTTTGGTGAACGCGAAATAGTTAAGGAAACACTGGCCTCGTGCTACCACAACTATTTCTTGTTCTCCTAAACTTGCACTCGTGTTTCCGTAAATGGAATCTGACATACTGAAATATCGTGACGTGAAAATATTAGTACTGTAGGACTAGGAGAAAGTGCATTTATATTTTTTGAAGGACTCCTTTTAATGCATTTTATGTGACTTTGTAAATTGTCTTCCGTAAGACACTTGTGGAAATAATTTTCAAATTCGAGTCGTCGTTCAATGTTTTTCTCATTCGTACCCCCCCCCCCCCTCCCCTCCCTTCATAATCAATATGGTAAACTGGGCTAAGCAATGTCTATAAATACTATATCGAGTGTCCAGTTTGTTTGATACTTCCAGTGTCAAGTGCAATAGCATAGTCGTATAGTCCCACAACTGCAAGTACTAATCAACACTTTATAGTAATCTTGGAGCACAGATAAGTCGAATTTCTTCAGCAGTGATCAGGTCAGTTTATGCCTGCGGGAATTTTCCTCCTCAGCGACTTTTGCACACGGCAAAGCTGTACCACCAGTACAATTATAAACACTAGGATTATGGCAAACAGCGCTGTACATGCGATCATCAGATAGAAGGTAATTTCAGCCTGGAACAGTCCCTCTTCATCCGTCTTCTTAGACTTCTTATCATCTGTAAAGAATGTACGTATGGTTAACTTCTTAGAACAAGTGGCTACCTACAGCCTAAGCCCATGCCAATTGCTAGATTGCCGTACTTTTTCAGCTTGCAAGCTCTCCGGGTTATAAGTCCGGTTATTTGCGGGGGCCGCCCCCCCCCCCCCCCCCCCCCCCGATAAAAAATAGAATAATAAAAGAAAAAAAAAAAAAAAAAAAAAAAAAAAACAAAAAAACAAAAAAAAAAAAA
>JANVCJ010072093.1:0-12392 GCA_026413505.1 Epizoanthus ramosus
GCACATGTGCTATTAAGGATTAATTGCACAGTAAACAACCAATCAGAAGCCAGTATTTTTTGTAGATGTGCTATTAAGCAATTGAAACAATGAAACAACACTGTTTAAAGTAATCATTTCACAATAAAAGGTAGCCTGACCTCAGACGCTAAGTTTCCTTTGCTTCTTGCAGCAGAGGAAAATTAGCATCTGAGGTCAGGCTAAATAAAAGGCTGCAAGACCAGTATCAAGATAGCTTGAGCACTATTTATATTCGATTCACCACCCCATGCAAACTTAACCAATCCAAGATGAAGCCCATTGATTGGTCAATAGTTCTAAAACAGCCCTTAAGCTTCTCTTCTTATTGAGACTCCATCTAACTTTACGAGTTCCAATCCTATGTCAGTATATGCTTACCACATAATAGTCCAGCATTCCTGAATCTGGGTCCAGAGTAAACCAACGAAACTGCCACCCCTTCATCAGATTGGTCCATTTACTTAGTTGGCCCTCCATTGGCTGCCTGCATCAAAACAGATACATCGGCTATTAACATACGTGTATACACATTCCACCATGCTAGTTTGCTACTCAAGTCAGCTGAAGTCAGTATAGATAATTCATAATAAAAGCTACAAAATAACAAATAGATTCGGACCGTAGTTTCTATCGATTGCTTCAAAAAGTAAGACAAATATAAATAACAAACCTGAACTTGTCTGTTTCTTGTCTTCTAAATTCCTAACACAATAAAAGAAACAGTGTAAATGCCACCAGTGTTTCATATCCATATGTATGCACCGACTTGTGTGATTCACTTCAATGGATTCATGTGTAATATAAATCATTCAAGCAATCGCTTTGCACATAGCTTGACACAAAAGCAAAAGGCAAGCTGTAATAATAGCTAAACTACCACCATGATACAAACCGTTGCTTTCTGCATGACAGCTAAAATTGATACTTTCTCTTCCTCTGTAAATTCGCTAAGGTCTAGTTCTGAAAACGATGGATCTTTGAGATCATCCTTGGCCGCCATGTTGTTTCAGGTGACATCACCCGATGGCCTCACTTTCATGTACATATAGCACTACACAGTGGGGTGGGGAAGGGATAGAACTGGGGATTGATGATGTGTTCGCCTTCATCTGGCTCATTTTCAATGATTTCACTCACTTTATGGTTTAACATTGGAACATAAGTACTTGATAAAATTACCAAAAGTTATGTCGAGTATTAAGATCTCAAACTGGTGCAACGATGGATCTGAACAGTCATAGGGTCCACCGCCTCCCTCGTGCATGATTAATACGAAGCGAGCGAAACAGAATGTTTTAAACTAAATAAACATTAAGATTATCTTCAACAATACCTTGCTTTCCTGTTCTTTCAATATATCGTCAGTGTCCATAGCGAAGATGATCAGTCGACTGCCATGCCATGGGTAGATATCAAAAGCAAGCAAAGCTAAATATTATTTCCGCGCCTCTGGCCTCCGTCAAAATCGATTGGCCCTTGATGCGTTTGGAGTACTGTGACATAACATTGAAATATGACACCTAGACTTCGCTCACGTGCCCGGGCTAACCTCCGACTGACCCCTGGCTAATATATAACTCAGGAATATCGGATCGAAAGAACAGCGCGAAGTCGGTCGTACGTTATCGCTGAAAGTGATTTTACTTTAAAAAGTTAAACTAGGAAAATAAAAAATAAAAAAAAAGAATGGGCCGGGGTTTTTTCGTTGGTCGGGGCGCGGGCCTGGCGGGGAAGCTAACCAACTATATTTTTTAGTTGACCTATAAAGTAAGAAGCATGTTTTGATTTTGTGATCATAAACAGCATGGAACACTTGCAGAATACCCCTCCACTATTCTATTGTTCTTGAGTCTACTGCGCATATATTTCTATAGAACGGGAAATGCGCAGAAATAAATTATCTTGAGTGGTGGGGTATTCTGCAATCTTATTTTCATAAAGGAATCTTGATCATTTACAAGACTTTTGAGAATGAGTCGGATTTAGAATTAACTGAAATGATTTCCAACAATACTGAGATGAGAACTTGTCAGTTGTAATTCTTTATTACTAATTTTATACATTTTTATCTGGCCCCTTTGTACCTATAATTTATAAATGTATTAAAAATACTTTTAAGTATTTTTAATACCATTTTAAAAAATGGTAGTGGAGATATTAAAACTCGTATCCATTCCCTCCCACCCACTCTATTCCCCCTCAGCTTACCCCTACGGTACCAGTATCACCAACTTCTACATGTAAAACTATATGAAGGACGGAGAAACACGTTGATTTGAATTTATACAAGTACAGGCCCGTACAGTATAAATGTAAAACGTTTTCTTGTTCGTGCATGTCCATAAAACTATATAAAAGTTCGTTTCTCAACAGTCACATTTTGTCCTTGATCGGCAAAGTTGTTGACAGAAACAGATGGACAGACTGCAATCAAGAACTAAATGGTTTGTACCTGTCCTAAGATCTGATCCATCCATGTCGTACGGCCCTCCTTATAGTCCTGTGCGCGACGGAGGGTTCCCCAGAAACTTTAGTCTTCCCCGCGCGCGAGACTTCAAGTTCGCTTATCATGCCTTGCAATTTTAAAATTCCGACTACTTAGTTACATTGTTACAAGACCTTACAATGCTTTTCTCTTCGCTTCAAATACCTTTAGCCAACTCAATAATGTCAACGTGGCATTAGTGGTCACGTGGTAACAGTTAAAAAGCACACTGAGGTCTGAGCACGAACCTGCACACTTGTGAAGAGAAGTCATGACTTACCTCCTGTTTCTAGTTTTATCGTTGTGTTTTTCTTCTTCAAGTACCAGTCCATTGTCAAATGAAGCTCATATGAAGGGAGGGACACACAACACAGAATACGACCACGAAGCTTTTCTCGGTAGAGATCTCAAGAAAACGTTTGATGAACTCACACCAGACGAATCGTTGCTCTATCTAGGGTAAGTACCTCACCGGGACGTCCAATTTGTAAATTTGATTGTAAATCAAATGAGCTAGAGGAGTATGATTTTTAAAAATACATTACTGAGTTGGATTATACCGGTGTTTAATATAGAAGTCTACTTTCACTGAGCTACTATTACTATAAATGTACAGATCAGCTTTGTTTTAGTGTCAATGATTGTCAGTTATGAGATACGAGACATAGTTCCTCTGGTTTTTAAAACAGTCGCTTATAGGACAAAGTCATTTTTTAAAGAAAGGGAAATTTGTTGTGAACTGGAACCTAAAACTCCTGTCTGTCAGATCAGACCTCAAGGACCAAAGTGACAGTCACGAAACGTGTTTAGCTGTGTTTCCACATGCTCAATGCTGCATGCACGAGACAAAGCAAGTCGAATTGAACTAAGCTTGGGATATAGTGGTTTTACACAGCCTTGGTACTGAGGAGTATTTGAAGGTGGTTTCGGTTGATTGATGCCAACCAACAGCGATTTGTTAGTAGACACCAGTTACTACATTTCAAAATTGCCACGTGTCTGGACGGCACGAATTTGATCCGACGATTCCATAATAATTTCCTTTAGATTTAGGTTTAATGCCCGTCACAACAATACTATGTGCAATGCCCTAACACAATACCGACAAACGCAATGCTGATCAATGAATAGATTTTAAAATAAAATATTTCGCGGGGCAACTTGCGTTAGCTTGACCTCAGACACTATAGTCTACATTTTCCCTTGCTGCGAGAAAGAAAAATTAGCGTCTGATGTCAGGCTAACTTGCATCTAATATCCGAGTTCTCGTGCACTGGAGAGGTCAGAGTTCATTTAGTGTCAGTGGGAGGGGAGCGAGATCACGTCGGAAAACCGCAATAAGGAAGAGAGAATTTAAAAAAATATTAAATATTAGCTCACTTTAGCTGTCTGTCTATCACGCTTTTGGACTTGGAATAACTATCACAAAAATTGGAATAGGAATGGGATTTTTCCAAATTTTAGGCTGGGACAAAAAATAGCCTGGGAATTTGGCCAAAATTGGGCTGGGAAGTGGGATCTGTCCCCCACCCCTCACCCATCCTCTTCAGGACCCTCTGTCTAAAATGTATCCTTATTATATCTAAACATCACATGCACAATCATGGTGTCGTGACTTTTAAGTCAAATCAGATGCAAAGCAATTACATTTCGATGCAGAACTCGCTGAACTCTTCTTCATTCTTTTAAACTACGAGTATTCTCTACTTTTCCTCATGAGATCGTCGAGAGGGGACGGAAAAAACTAAAACGAAGGTGGCGCACGAGCTGGCGAGCGAAACCTTTTTTTAAAAAATCGCTTTTCCTCGCCCCAGTTTACGCGCGCCTACTCGTCCGCCAGTTTTATTTTCCATACCGCCCGACGATCTCATGAGGAAAAGTAGGGGCTGCTCGTAGTCAGCAATATTTTTCTCACAGTAAAGGTTAACAGTTTGATTTGTTTTCAATGTCCATTTAAGAATTTTTAGTTTTATTGTTGTACTCAACAGGAAGATTGTGGATAAAATTGACAAGGATGGCGATACCATGGTGACGCAGGATGAACTGAGAAAATGGGTTAACTTCCGGAATAAGCATTATATAGACGAGGATGTAGAGGTCATTTGGAATGCAACAAAGAGATTCGAGTACATTAACTGGGATATTAGAGATGTTGTTCGACAGAACTTGACAGTAGAGGAAGATGAACCGATCACTTGGGACCTGTATCTTAACAATACTTATCGTAGTAAGTATACCTTAACCCTTTCAACATACTCCTTACAATATACTTACCGTAGCTTAGTACGTGCACTAACCCTTTCAACATACTCCTTACAACTGTACTTACCGTAGTACGTGCTCTAACCCTTCCAACATACTGCTTACAACTATACGGGCTCGTCCGAAAAGCCACAATAGGAAGGCATACACACATTGGAGATTGGAAATTAGGGGTAGTTATGTGCCCTTGGTCTATCATATGTCATCCTGTCACTCCCTCTTCGTTCCTTTGCCTCCCTTTTGTGTTCCCTTATTAGAGGCTAAAACTGAAAGTGCCAGTCCAACAAGTAATGTAAACTTCCGATATAAACTCACCACCTCCTCCCCCAAGAAAAAGAAGCTCCAAAATGTTTTATATGCCAAGTGACATATATTTATACATAGCAATGCACTTAATGGCCACTTAAAAGACTAAAAATAAACTTGCTTTTAAAAATCCGTCTTCGATAACCATATAAGCTCCCCCAAACTTATATAAGGCCCAAGAAAGGTCTTTCAACGAAAATAAGCCCCGGCGGCTTGTTAGAGGACGTTTACGTTATGTGACATACCATTAAACCCTTTAGAATGTTCTTCGCCCAAACACGTCCATTATTCTGCCGTTGTTTTTATTCATTACTCATTAGAAAGCTTGAGTGACTTGCGATATAAGATACTACTCCACTTATTTAAAAAATTAATTGTTGCTTATGAAGATCGAACGCCCGAGGACGAGAAGCAGATACGAAGAGATCAAGTGCGCTGGCAGGCAGCAGATCGCGACGACGACGAGATGCTATCAAAAGAAGAATACAAAGCATTCCTGCACCCGCAGGAGTTCGAGCACACAAAGATGGTGTACGTGCGAGAGCAAATGGAAGACATGGACGAGGACAAAGACGGCTACGTGTCCTTTGATGAATATATGGGTGGGTTGCATTGCACTACAGTCGAAACTCGTTAATATGGACACAGAAGAAGCAGATCAAAATGTCTGTATTAAAGAGGTGTTTGTATTACAGATGCCTTTCTTTGAGTACGCATTCTGCAGGGACCTAGTGAAGTATCGCTAATAGAGGGGATGTATCCGTATTCATAGAGGTGTCCATATTTAAAGAGGTGTCTGTATGGAGTGGTTGGACTGTATACAAACTTAGAAACTGATTAAAAGGCAGAAATGGAACCTTGCAATTTTTGTAGCCAGTTTTCCGACTAGAAGACTCATCCTTGGAGAGCCAACCGGCGCAATCCGTTGGGAGAGAATAACAGCTAGCCCCCCCCCCTCTCCCTTGCCCGTCGGATTGCCCCAGGCTTTCCGAGGACGAAACTACACTGCCAGAGGTCCCTTTACACCAAAACCTACCACTCAAATTGAAACTAAATATAGATATATATATAATGACAAATATTTCATGATCACACTGGCTAAAGCTTTGATAATTGCCCATAATAAAAAAGATGGCGACTGGTACATTTATCCATAATTCTTAGCGCGCGAAAACCCTAAAACACTCATACAAATGCACTGAAAGGTCCTAAAAACTGCAAACCTAGCATTGACAATGTTTTTGCTACAGGGATGAACTTTGCTAAAAGATTTGTCTTTCTATGCGCCTATTCGTTGTGTTAGGTTCGCAAGGTATTGTGGTTAAATGTACAGCCGCCGTCTTTTTATTATGGTCAATTGTTGTTACTCTTTCAAGAATTTTTTCAAATTATCAAGCACTGAAAGCAGTTTGAGTATGGTATTTGATATCGTAACTGACGCTGTTTTAGAAGAGTTATAGTTTACCCAAGTCAGAGTAGTCACACCACGACTCAAGGACAAACTCCTTACGCTATTTCCACCAATACGCCGGCATGCCTACCCTCGCTGTACACTTTGCCGTGATTGGTTATTGCTCCATATGTACATCAGGAATACGTTATCCGGGTATCGTTTTTATTGCAACTGAAAGTCGATCTTTCACTCTCCAGACTCCGAGCTCGCTTCAAGAGAAAGTGATCCCGAAGATGTTGAATACGAAAGAAAACAATTTGAGAAAGACAGAGACAAGAACAAGGATGGAAAACTAGACCTGGTAAGAGAATATTTCGTGTACTCTCTTTTATAAGTACAAATTGTACTCACTCTAAACTGGCGCCATGGTTTTGTACATTGATATCAAGAGAGTAATTGAAGCAATCTACATCTATATCACAATCACTCTTTATGGCACTAGTGTACATAACATAGCTCTCGCACACATTTTCCTGGTCAGATGCTAATACGGATTTTCCGAACGTAACAATCACCCTCCCCCACCCCGAACGTAATGACTCCACCCTCTCCCATACCCCCGAAGTAAGGTCCCCTCTGAAAGTGACTACCCACCTCCTTATCATAAAAACACAACAACAAATAAAAAAGTAAAAATATTAATACCATCTCTGAATAAATCCGCACTATTGCGTACTAAGTATTAATACCATCTCCGAAAGTAGACGCAAAACTATACAGTAGATACACAGGTATTTGGTATTACATTTGAAAGGAAACCCATCCATGGTCATAGTCTTAACATATTTTGGACTCCAAAGTAGCGAACTATTGGATTCGACAGTAACTGATGAGGGTCGGGTACGTTAGGGATTTTATGGTATTTTTTCAATTAGAAAATGGAACGCATGTTGTGACATGTTATCATAGTTCTTGATGCTGTTTAGCAAAAAGCAGATTAAGGTAATTTTCATTCGTTGAACGTCTGTGGAAGAATCTTGTGGAAGAGAGGCTGGGGTCGTCAAAAATTGGCTAGGATACGACGTGTTCGCTAGGCACCGACACTGAAGGGAATAACTGTTTTAGTATCTGCCAGTGAATAGAGACTAAAATAGATCTTAATTTTTCTTTAAAAAAGCTAAATTTACTTCATATGTTAGGACAAAACTCGGGCGTGATCATGCATGAGTGGCCGGAGGTGAATATCACTGGACATTAGTATTCTCATTAACCAATCAGAGCGCGTGAAAAGCCATATTCGCTGATTTGGACAATATACCCATTGCCCTCTAGTACTGACATAACTGTTCATTCGTGTGTTAAAAGGGCAGACAACTAACAAAATAACATCCTGTCCACAATCTGTACGGCAAAGAAAGTGGCCAATGACACGAATTTTACAATTAATTAGCGGCATCAGCAATCGAGCCCAGGGCATTGTTTCTTCCGTCGTACAATGTTTATCAGACTGTTCTGCTTTGTTTCAGCACGAGTTATGGGAAGTACTGCTAGGACCAATCGGTTATGACCCCGCCTTGTCTGAGGCAATGCACCTGATTAAGTTTGCGGATTCTAACAAGGTAAGTTACTCATGCAGCTGTTGCGAACATGTCACAGCGTAACAATACGAGTGTTCAGTACTAGAGGGACAGGGGGAGGGACGGGTTAGGGAGGGGGCTCAGGCGAGACTTAAGGGAATCAGTTTAACGCGCCGACCTTCTGACATGAAACCAAACTGGCGATGGATACCGGTTAAGTCATGGCTGTTTATAGAAGGAAAGCGATTCAATACGATCACGAAACACAAGTTGTACACTCAACAAGACAGCAAGAAACGATAAAACGATCATATATTAGCTGAATTAAATACAAGAATCATAATAATGAGTTAAAACTATTTAAATTAATGTCTAGTTCGGAGCGGAATTAATTTGGGAGTTTGTAATCCATTATAATTTGGCTATTTTAACAGTGAGAAGGCTTGCAATAGGGCCAATGACCTTCGCTGATCACAGGAAGAGATCAGCTCACAATCATCATCACAATCAAAAACATTACCATTATGACCATCATCGTAATCATTACTATCATCATTACCATCATCATCATCATTATCGTTAATGTATAACACCTCTTCAATCACTGACGTGAAATTAACAATACCATTCTGTTCTTACAGGACGGAATACTAAGCAGGCAAGAAATTCTTGATAATCACGACTTGTTTGTGGGAAGTTCGGCAACCAGTTTTGGAGACGATTTACCTCGACATGATGAGTTCTAATGGAACACAGCTTGGTGATACTGGATATACATCCTTAGATGAATTCCTATTCTTTGTAAAGGGGTCGACTATGTGCCTCCACTGTCTTACTACCTTACGGTCTTACTCTCTTACTGCGTTACTGTCTTACTGCGTTACAACCTTACGGTCTTACTGTCTTACTGTCTTACTGTCCTACTGCCTTACTGCCTTACTGCCTTACTGTCTTACTTTCTTACCGTCTTACTGCCTTACTGTCTTACTGCCTTACTGTCTTACTGCGTTACTGTCTTACTGTCTTACTGTCTTACTGTCTTACTGTCTTACTGTTTTACTGCCTTACTGTCTTTCTGTCTTACTGCTTTACTGTCTTACTGTCTTACTGTCTTACTCTCTTACTGTCTCACTGTCTTACTGTCTTACTGCCTTACTGTTTTACTGCCTTACGGTCTTACTGTCTTACTGTCTTACTGTCTTACTGTCTTACTGTCTTACTGTCTTACTGCCTTACTGTCTTACAGCCTTACTTTTTTACTGCCATACTTCTTGAGGTATTACTGTACTACTGTAACACTGTCTTACTGCCTTAGTGACTTACTGTCCTACTCTCTTACTGTCTTACTGTCTTACTGTCTTACTACCTTACTGTCTTACTCTCTTACTGCGTTACTGTCTTACTGCGTTACTGCCTTACTGTCTTACTGTCTTACTGTCTTACTGCGTTACTGCCTTACTGTCTTACTGCCTTACTGCCTTTCTGTCTTACTGTCTTACTGCCTTATTGCGTTACTGCCTTACTGCCTTACTGCCTTACTTTCTTACTGCCTTACTGTCTTACTGTCTTACTGTCTTACTGCCTTACCTTCTTACTGCCTTACTGTCTTACTGCCTTACTGTCTTACTACCTTACTGTCTTACTCTCTTACTGCGTTACTTTCTTACTGCGTTACTACCTTACTGTCTTACTGTCTTACTGTCTTACTGCCTTACTGTCTTACTGTCTTACTGTCTTACTGTTTCACTATATTGCTGCCCTACTGTCTTACTGTCTTACTGTGTTACTGCCTTACTGTCCTACTGTCTTACTGTCTAACTGTCTTACTGCGTTACTGTCCTACTGTCTTAATGTCTTACTGCCTTACTACCTTACTGCCTTACTGTCTTACTGCGTTACTGCCTTACTGTCTTACTGTCTTACTGTCTTACTGCGTTACTGAGTTACTGCCTTACTGCCTTACTGTCTTACTGTCCCACTGTCTTACTGTCTTACTGCCTTACTGCCTTACTGTCTTACTGTCTTACTGTCTTAATGCGTTACTGAGTTACTGCCTTACTGCCTTACAGTCTTACTGTCTTACTGCCTTACTGCCTTACTATCTTACTGCGTTACTGCCTTACTGTCTTACTGTCTTACTGTCTTACTGCGTTACTGAGTTACTGCATTACTGCCTCACTGTCTTACTGTCTTAATGTCTTACTGTCTTACTGCCTTACTGCCTTACTGTCTTACTGTCTTACTGCCCTACTGAATAACTGCCTTACTGCCTTACTGCCTTACTGTCTTACACTCTTACTGTCTTACTGTCTTACTGTCTTACTGCCTTACTGTCTTTCTGCCTTACTGTCTTACGGTCTTACTGCCTTACTGTCTTACTGCCTTACTGCTTTACTGCGTTACTGCCTTACTACCTTACTGTCTTACTGCCTTACTGCTTACTGTCTTACTGTCTTACTGCCTTACTGTTTTACTGCCTTACTGTCTTACTGTCTTACTGCGTTAGTGCCTTACTGCCTTACTGTCTTACTGTCTTACTGCGTTACTGTCTTACTGTCTTACCGTCTTACTGTCTTACTGTCTTACTGCGTTACTGCATTACTGCCTTACTGCCTTACTGTCTTACTAAGTTACTGCCTTACTGTCTTACTGTCTTACTGTCTTACGGTCTTACTGTCTTACTGTCTTACTGTCTTACTGTCTTACTGTCTTACTGTTTTACTGTCTTACTGTCTTACCGTCTTCTTGCCTTACTGTCTTACTGTCTTCCTGTCTTACTGTCTAATTGTCTTACTACCTTACTGTCTTACGGTCTTCCTGTCTTACTGTCTTACTGTCTTACTGTCTTACTGTCTTACTGTCTTACTGTCTTACTGTCTTAGTGGCTTACTGTCTTACTGTCTTACTGTCTTACTGTCTTACTGCCTTACTGTTTCAGTGTCGTACGATCTTCTTATCTTACTGTCTTACTGGCCTACGGTCTCTTATCTTTTTGTCTTACTGTCTTACTGTCTACCTCTCTTACTGTCTTACTGTCTTACTGTCTTACTGTCTTACTGTCTTACTGTCTTGCTTTCTTACAGTCCAACGGTCTTACTGTCTTAATGTCTTACTGTCTTACTGTCTTACTGACTCACTGTTTTAAGATGTTCTTTTCTTCCTGTCTTACTGTCTTCCTGTCTTACCGTCTTATATCTTTACTGTTTTATGGTCTTTACTGTTTTATTTTATTGTCTTACTGTGTTACTGTCTTACTGTCTTACTGTCTTACTGTCTCACTGCTTTAAGATCTTCTTACCTTCCTGTCTTACTGTCTTCCTGTCTTACTGTCTTCCTGTCTTACTTTCTTATAGCTTGACTGTTTTACGCACTTCGTATTTTACCTTACTGTCTTACTGTCTTACTCTCTTACTCTATTACCCTCTTACTGTCTTACTGTCTTACTATCTTAATGTCTTACTGTCTTACACTCTTATTATGTTACTGTCTTACTGTCTTACTGGCTTACTGTTTTATTGAGCTCATGTTTTGCGGTCTAACTGTCTTACTGTCTTACTGTCTTAATGTCTTACTGTCTTACTGTCTTACTGTCTTACTGTCTTACTGTCTTACTGTCTTACTGTCTTACTGTCTTACTGTCTTACTGCGTTACTGCGTTACTGCCTTACTGTCTTACTGTCTTAATGTCTTACTACATTAGTGCCTTACTGTCTTACTGCCTTATTGTCTTACTGCCTTAATGTCTTACTGCCTTATTGCCTTCCTATCTTACTGTCTTACAGTCTTACAGTCTTACTGCCTTACTGCCTTACTTCCTTACTGCCTTACTGACTTACTGCCTTACTGACTTACTGTCTTACTATCTTACTACCTTACTGCCTTCCTGTCTTACTATCTTACTACCTTACTCTCCAAATGTCTTACTGCGTTACTGTCTTACTGCCTTACGGCCTTACTGTATTACTGTCTTACTGTCTTACTGCCTTACTGCCTTACTGTCTTACTGCCTTATAGTCTTACTGCCTTAATGTCTTACTGCGTTACTGTCTTACTGTCTTACTGTCTTACTGTCTTACTGTCTTACTGCATTACTGCCTTACTGCCTTACTGCCTTCCTGTCTTACTGTCTTACTACCTTACTGTCTTACTGTCTTACTGTCTTACTACCTTACTGTCTTACTGTCTTACTACCTTACTGTCTTACTGTCTTACTGTCTTACTGTCTTATTGTCTTACTGCGTTACTGCCTTACTGTCTTACTGTCTTACTACCTTACTGTCTTACTGTCTTACTGTCTTACTGTCTTACTGTCTTACTGTCTTACTGTCTTACTGTCTTACTGTCTTAC
>JANVCJ010072104.1:0-12392 GCA_026413505.1 Epizoanthus ramosus
AATTTGCACTCAATTTCAAATGAACTGCACTCCTCTCGACCAATCAGAAGTGAGAAATTTTTGTTACTATATGATTACATAAATAATAAGATAATCATATCGACAATCGTAGTAATATATCATAATCAGTTCCAATTAGAATCGTGATGAATTAATACTGATGCACTAAAAGTGTGAAAGATTTGATCCATCTTGAGGAGAACCAATCACACCTACAGTAGTAGTAACAGTAGTATAAATGTTTTGTAACCTCATTTGATGCTTTTCTCTATAACATGGGAGATACACACTGATTTTTACACACAGTTCTTCGAAAGTCATCAAATGGAGGGTGAAGTGGATTATTCCCTTGTTGTTTTGAAATTGCCAAATTCAGACGCCTCTTGCTTGACTGGCACACCTATCGTTCTACTACAGTACTAGCTCAGCATTGGTTTGTGTGATCAGATGATTTAGTAATGATTTGTTATCATTTCCCATAGATCAGGATTGCAGAAACCACCTGCCACGTGTCGGAAACTCTGCTGCAGTTCTTGTTGTTATCACAGTGCTGCCCTGAAAGAGAATTCACGCAAGATTCCTCCCCGATCGCCAAATCAGAGCTTTCAGAAATAGCAATCTCGTGTAACACTAGTAGTACACTAGTTGATGTCAGAACAAAGATTCAGGTACAATTATGTATGGTATTAATGTTTTTAATTAATACTTTTTGAAATGTCAGACATATTCCAGTTTCATCAGGAAAAGAATGCAAAATAACAAAATGACTACTAGTCTTTTCTTTTGAGAAGCTCGAGTTTGGTTTACCTTGCAAATGTATTTATTTGTCGCAATTTGCTCTCCAACTGTTTCTTAGCTAGATATATTTGCAGTTGTATTTCTAATGTGTAATGACCGCTTGGTAGCACTATAGATTGTCAACTTGTTATGCACAATTAATTGTGACTGTGGATTGCTTAGTAGCTCATAATGTTGTGTTGCAGGCCTGCCTCTCAACCGCTAACAAACTCGGAGATGAACTACGACCAATTGCTGCTCGTCTGGATTGTGCTGTGAAGAGTGGCGCTAGTTTACTGTCATGGTAATGATAAACGATTCCTTCCCTCTTGGATTATTTGCGTTGTTTTAATTGTAGAAAAATGAAGCAACTTGCGATAGAAAATGCAAGCTATTGGTGGAGGGTCAACATCCGAAGAGCATTTCAATTTTAGAAAGAAAGCTATAGTTGCTTCTACATGGGTCGGTTGGGTCAATTGACTGCTGTTGTTGGTATCAGCCCTGTTTGCTTGCAGTGTTTTAGCTTCTCTGTTTGTATAGGTGCAAACCTACAAACCTACAGGACAATACACTACCTTTCTTCTTAGTTAGTCTGAGATTTGTTATATTTCTAGGATTCATGAGGATCTGTCACTTAGTTTACTGAATAGGCATTCTGGACCTTTTTTTTTAGAAATCGTGAAGATCTGTCTCTTCTTACTTACTATATAAGGATTCTGAAGATGATTTTGTTTCTAGAAATCATAAAGATCTGCATTTTCTTACTTACCATCTAGAGATTCTGAAGATTATTTATTTCTAGAAATTGTGAACATCTAGGGATTCTGAACGTTTTTGTTTCTAGGAATCACGAGGATCTGTTGCTTTTTACCATATCGAATTTTGAAGCTTGTTTTGTTTCTAGGAATCACGAGAGAGTAGCCTCACAAACTGTTGCAGAGTTAGCAAAGATCTCGGCAAACTTGGAGCAAATTGGAGTACATTTCACTTCTCCCAGGTACGTATTACAGCTACAGTGAACTATCTTAAAATTATTCCTTATTGAATGAGCTCATAGTGAAGAGTAAAGACATCAATAAAGTTCATGATGAGCTCAATTCGTTCATGAAGAATATCCAGTTTACAGTTGGGGCTTTCCTTGATGGCGATGTTTATTTTCCAAGGACATTCACGATCACACGGGGCAGCATACACATTTTACCAGCCGAACACCTTGCCATTTGAAAGTGGCGTGGATTAAAGCCTTGTACAACGAATTTGTACCAACCGCAGGTTGATTCGTGCTTACGTTACTTTAGTAATTTCATGTCATGGAATCGCTTTCCAAAACGTATCAGGAAGCCCAGCCTCAGAAGGTTGAAAATGTAAGAGCCAGATTATATTGATACGTAAAATTTAGGATTGTATAGTTTGAGATTGGACATGGGTTTGGGATTTTGATTGCACGGGATTGGGTTTTGATTTGGCATTTAAGTTTGGATTTGGGGTTGGGGAGGACACTTAGGTTAGGGCTTATCCTGTTGTGTCCTTCCTTGTTGTGCTTTTTACTCTATTGTATTTTATGTTACTGTGTTTTTTATACTGAGTTTTTAAATTGTATGTTATTTATTGTTATGACTTTCTATTAACTTGTTACAATTTTCGATGTAATTAAATTTTTATCCATTGTTAAATTTGTAATCTTGTAGGGTAATCTAGGGTAATTTTTAGGATAATTATACACTTTATATTGTTATGTAATTGATTTGGTTTATAAGAGAGGGCCACAAGTTTATCAGTTTTTTACTGTTACGTGTTACCCTCGATAAATCAAAAACCAATTGCTTTGATTGTTTAAGATTCAAAATATTCGGGTCATTCAATAGATGTTGTAAATTGTTAGTCTATCACAATATTTGTATTAACTGTAGTAGTTTTTCCCATATAAGTTCTCACAGCTTCTTGTGTTTTACGTGTTTGATAGAGATGTGACATTAAACATCGAAATGTTTGAAATTTGTTTTCTTTTTCTCGGATATCAATGAAACTTTGTTTATTCCGAAATGTGTATTTTCGGTCTTTGTCTTGTCTTAGAATATATGTTACTGAGTTGCTGTTAAGATATAATGTCTTTCAGGAATGTTTCTATTTTCATGTCTTACCTTTTATTGCAATTTTCAGCTGTTCACAGGATTTAGGTCTTGGTGGCACACTGGTGATGCTAAGAAGGAAAATTGATAACACGTGCATTGCATATGTTTCGTGGCAAAAACATGTCAATCATCTCACCGAGGCAAACAATGAAGCTATTACTCCTGAAGGTAAGGTTGCTGAGGTGAATAGGAGGATTTTAACTAATGTTATTAACGATGGTGCTTGGAATTGAAAAGGTTTGTTGATAAACATTATGGTAGTTGAAATGATCCACTAACCACAACCATTTTACAATGCAAGTGTGCTTTATATATTGTGACACATTACGCCAGTTAAATGACCATTCTGCCCATTCTCAGAGAGCAAGCTCAAATATTTTGTTTTTGAGACTGGTAGAAAGTGATATTAAGTCGTTAATGCTGAGGACGGGTATACATGGATACGTTCCTGTATTCAACTTACATACCCTTTCCCATTTACTACACGGGTACACGGATAATGACTTCAACATTCCGTTACTGCGCTTCAAACAAGAAATATGTCTTCTATTTTCTATATTTAATTTATTGACCTTAAGAGGTATTTTAGAACATTGGCCATAATCTCTGTTCCATGTAACTTTTGTTTAAGTATCAGGATCTATTTCGAAGTTGAATATTTGATATTTGTTGTTTCTATAGAGTTTGCTCGTGTTGTAAAGATTGGGTCCGATGTTGACGGTGTGGTGAAGTGTGTTTTGCTGTCTATACAAAGAATTGCCAAGGGAACGGAGAAACAAGAGCAGGGAAAATCCGAGGATCGGTCTGAGGGAATCAGTCACAATGGTATGCTTCAAGTCGCATGTTGTGTTTTCTTTATCTTCTTTCATATTTCCAGCTAACAAGAGAATTTTTCTTCTTAATAGTAAGTTATAAGCTCATTAGTCAGGTTACGTAAAACGCCATCCCGTTATGAGCCCGTCCCTTTTATTCTTTCTTCTAAACAAATCATAAAAGGAAGATTTTTTCTTTCCAGTTTTTAAGCCCCACTTCTTGATTTAATCTATCCTGGATATATGTCGATATATATCCCCCAAAAAATAAAAACTACATTTATAACCTAGTTCTTATCACCGGAATGTTACGGTGTTACGTTTTGCAGAGGAAGTGGAAGAGACAAGTTTAAAGGAAAGTCACTTATCGGCTTTGTTGCACGGTAAGATTGTAGATGAGATTACGAAACTCGACCTGTGGAAGCTGAGGGAGATTGTGGCTTCAGTTACTGCATCGGTGCGAGAAATAGCAGATGTTAACACGGATCAGGATCCTCAAGGAAGCAATTCTGGTAATACGATATTATATTACAATACAGTACAATAATATTAAATACAATACAATACAATACAATGCAATGCAATGAAATACAATATTATTCAATTCGATTCAAAATTCAAAATATTTTCTTTATAAATTAAGCACAATCTATAATTCTAAATAAAGTAATAGAATACAATACGATGCAATACAATACAATACAATACAATGCAGGATAATACAATGCAGTGCTAATCTATTATAACAGTACAAGATACAAACACTAGTTGTAAAGACGAATAAATAAAGTACAGTGATTGATAGACAAATACTATTCAGATTTCTTTTGAAGTTGTTTTAACACAATATTAAAATATTGGACTCCTGACGAACTTCGGAAGGGAGCTTCTTCGACTTGCCATTGCAAGTTAGAATTAGGTAATGGAAGAATTATTTTATCAATTCACGCCAATGAACACTATTTAAAGAAACTTGCGTTTATTGAATCGTTTTAGGCCCGGTTGAGCTTTATTTGGCCGGACTTTCAGCGAGCTGCATTACCAAGTTGATCCCCTTCCTCCATCAATACCTCATGGTGGCACACAGTTATCTTGTTAGTTTGCTGTCAACCCACCGAACCACATGCAAGTTGCTCTCAGTGCTGCTGGGGATCTTCACTGAACTTGCGACCAAGGGATTCTGCCTTCCTCCAGAGCTTGAGGAGGCCAGTGGTGAGGGGGCAACAGAATTTGAAGATATTGAAGGCGGTGGGATTGGCGAGGGAGAGGGAGCCAAGGATGTGAGCGATCAGATTGAACACGAGGATCAGGTGTGATAAAGTTGCAGTTGTTGTTACTTTTATACACTCATTTGTATTTCATATTTGTATTGTGATGTTGGGTTACTTATTTCATGCTCTTGCCAAACGCTCAGAGTCGACCAAGGGAAAACATTTTCTGTCCCTGTAATCAGCAGCCACTATCAGTAAACACTGATGCTGGATTAGGAAACCAGACTACAGACAATATATAAAACACTTTTCTTGAAGTCGATGGCCAAAATGTATGTTATTGTTTCCACAACAGTCAATGTGGACTTAGTTCTATCCTGGATTTGGATTCTTGCAATTCTTTCAGGAATTGTGCGTGCTATTATAGATTTTAAGTCATTGTTGTTTACATTAGAATATATCCGAAGTCCATTCCAAATACCTGTTCATTTCATTTTTCAAGACTTTAGCTTTTTTGAATAACGTAATTTTGAATAACATTTTATTTACTGAGACTACGTTTGGCAACTGAAAAGCCTGTGACCCTCCAATTATCTTCACATACATTTTACTGCAGTATATTTACTGACTATCTGCTGTGTGTCCTGCGTGTAGTTACAAGATGCCAAACAAGAAGGTCAGGAAGAAAAGAAGCCAGATAACCACGAGCAACAAATACCTGATGAAGAAAATGCAATAGAAATGACGGATGATATTGATGGTGCCCTGCACGATGTTGAGGAAGGTGAAGAGAGAGATGGGAGTGACGAGGAGAGTGAACCTGATCTGGACAAACACATGGGCGATGTGGATGCACAGGAGAGTGAGAAGCTGGACGAGAGAATGTGGGGTGACAGCGATGACGAACAAGAGGAAGAGGTTGGTTATTTCTTGAAATTGGTAATTGATAATTTTTTTCCTGAAGACTGATTGACTTTGCTTTTTGCAAGTAAAACCCCAGTAAAGCATGAATTGGAACAAGGTTGTTTGTATCCTATGCTCTGCAGGAGAATGCGAAGGATGAGAAAGGTTCCGGTGCTGCTGCAGAAGCCGAGTCTCAGCTGGTAGCCAAGGAAGATAATAAAGGTATGGAAAGAGATGCACGAGAGGTCTTTGTTGGATTGTAGTGTACAGATATTTCAAACAAAGTTGACCAAAATTAGCATTCAACTTATAACCGAAACTTGCGTTGTTTTTACTTCTGAACCGGAACCGAGTTTCAGGGTTCGGCTTATAGCTCGAATCAGCTCATATCCGAATAACTATGGCACACTTACATACATATAACACGTTCAGTAAATACTATTCTTCAATACAATACAATACAATACAATACAATACAATGCAATGCAATGCAATGCAATGCAAGCTAGTTTCCAGATATTCCACAACTAAAACGAATAGATAAAAGGAGAGATAAAACTATAAATATAAATTTAGTTATTTTAAAGAAATCGTAACAATTATATCTGCATTTTCACGTTTTATCTGTTTTCGTAAGGTGCTGCAGATGAAAGCAAAGACAAAAAAGATCCGGGAGAGGCAGGTGACGAGGAAAAGGAAGAGATCCATGACCTACCTAAGGACGATGACCAGGGAAATTTGTCTAATGAGGAGGAAGCTGCTATGCCTGAATCCACAGACAGCCAACAGCCACAGAACTCAGAAGAGACAGAAAACCTGGACTTACCAGAAGATTTGGATCTGGATGAAGAGCGACAGGGAACTGAGGACATTGTACAGGGTGAGAGAGTACATCTGTAACTGATATCTGATATCTGGTCATTGGTATGAAACAAGGCTTCTTTGTCGTCAGGTCTGGTAGTGCGTAGCAACAAAACCTGTTTGGAATGGCAAACTTACTCTATGATAATGAACAGGGAAGTGTTTTCCAAAATTAATCATGGTTGAACCAATGTTTTTGTCACAAATGTTGTTCTTCCAAAATCAACTAAATTTATTACTCCGACATTTGGTAACAATAAGGTATCTTTTATCCATTACTTCTTATTGTGTTTTAAATGTAAAGACATCACAATGTTGTGTTTTAGAAATGGACGAGGAGCAGATGGAGGTTGATGACGAAGGGACTGGGGAAGAGGAAATAGACGCAGATCATGAGGCCGAGCAGGACACGGTGGATGATGGTGAGACTGGGGAGAGTGAGCAGGATATCAGCCAGACTGAACAGGAAAAGACAGATAACGTGGACGGGAAAGATGAGAGTGATGGAGAAAACCAAAGTCCTGAACATCAGGTACTCACCCTTATACAAACAGTATATTGTTTTGTATCATTCTCAACTGCATCCAAAGAAACCCTGGGAAGTCCTTAAAATTCCTGAGATTCTAATAATTATTTGACAACTAAAGTAAAGAGTTTTTGTTTTTAATTTGTACAATTAAAAAAAACGAGCCAGAAACATGTTCCGAGCAGTTCTGGATTTTGTAAGATATGAAAGTGTATGAACTCAGTACCAGGCACTGAATCAGTCGCAGAATAGTCCAGTATTCCCGTTGACTCGGCTGTGTAAAGTTTGGTATCCTCGTTGAATGAGCTGTGCAGTATCCTTGATGACCTAGTTGGTGATAGTCTAGTATCTTTATCGAATCAGTTGTAGATTGTCCGGTATTGTCAATGGCTTAGTTGTAGATAGTGTGGTATCCTCTCTTAGTTGTAGATAGTCTGGTATCCTCCCTTAGTTGTAGATAGTCTGGTATCCTCGATGACTTAGTTGTAGATAGTCTGGTATCCTCACTGAATCCATTGTAGATATTCCATTATCCTCCCTTAGTTGTAGATAGTTTGGTATCCTCGCTTAGTTGTAGATAGTCTCACTCTGGTATCCTCGATGACTTAGTTGTAGATAGTCCAGTATCCTCGATGACTTTGTTGTAGATAGTCTGGTATCCTCACTGAATCAGTTGCAGATAGTCCAGTATCCTCGCTTAGTTGTAGATAGTTTGGTATCCTCACTGAATCAGTTGCAGATAGTTTGGTATCCTCACTGAATCAGTTGCAGATAGTCCAGTATCCTCGCTTAGTTGTAGATAGTTTGGTATCCTTGATAACTTAGTTGTAGATAGTTTGGTGTCCTCACTGAATCAGTTGTAGATAGTCCAGTATCCTCGCTTAGTTGTAGATAGTTTGGTGTCCTCACTGAATCAGTTGTAGATAGTCCAGTATCCTCCTCAATGACTCACGTTGTACTCACTTGTAGATAGCCTGGTGTTGTCAGTGGCTCAGTTGTAGACATTCCATATGCTTGACACCTCACAGCTCACCTTGTTTTATTCTCTCACCATGACCAGTCTGCTTCCTGTAATATAAACCTGTTATTTTGCTACACTATGTTATATAATATATATCAGTTAACCCTTCCTCCAATTCATTAATTCCGTTAATTTATTGAGGATGAGGAGATGCAAGCTGAAGATGAAGATGACTGGAAGACACAACATGAAACAAAGGTTGAGCTCCCACCTTTTAAACCATTACAATGGGTTTGAGTTGAATATGTGATTAGCGGTAGTTTACATTACTGGTATTGTTTACAGTTATAGTCACTACCTTGTATTGTCCTTTACAACTTTATCGTTGTACATTGTGGAGTACCGTATGAGGTTAAACTGTCACACATATAATTTGGGATCACAATGACTTTGTTGCTTGATGTCATTTTGTATAGCTTCTTGTGACCAAACACAACAGTTCAGGGAGATCTGTATTTCATCTTTGTACAGACTGAGGATGCAGTAGAAACAATAGAGGATCATGGGAAATCTGACTCGTTTGCGCAGCAAATGGACACTACTGAAGAAGCCACTGACCACAGTGAGCCCACGGATAGAAATGAGGAGCATGGGGTGGGTAGATCCCAGGCCATGGAAAGTGAGGGACATTCGGGTGAATCTGCCGAGAGTACAGTATCAGCAGCAGTAGATACACACAAGGTAGAACCGACAAGTTATTCATATTCATGGAATCAGTCCTGTTATAATAGTAATAATAATAACTAGGTGCAATGTGAAAACTGTAGTCATGTAAATATAGTTTAATGGACGTGAAGGAGCAATAAAGAGAGGTCCGGGAGTTGAAAAATCAAACCCAACTTTTTGTGTACGAAATCTGGTTTTTATTCAGCTCGTGAAATATTTATTTGAATTTTGTTTTCACCCCCCTTCCCCATACAGAATCGAATGTACGTTACCGAAGCTGATTAAAAGTACTTGGGCCACCTGGGTATTATGTTACTTTTATTAGTTAAAGCACTCGTAGCAATCACCTAGATGCTACTAACGATTAAATTTGATGATATTGTTTGAATGGGAGTCAAGAACTTCAACTGTAGTTTGTTCAATGTTAGAAGTAGGCATACTAATTAAGTATTAAGAAAAGAATGAAAAACATAAAATAACGCTGACTAACTTCTATATTTATTTGTTTTGTTCCCGTTGGCCTTATTTTTAGCAATTTCACGATTGCTAATCGAAGTTTACCGTTGTTGTTGACATGGGATGTGATTAGCTAACTGTAAATATATTGTAATCACTAATGAGAACTATTTAATAAATGTTGAGAGAATTGCGAATTCTTGCTGAAACGTCGTGAAATTTACCTGCTTTTTATTATCCAGCCAAGAAGCTGGACATAGCCTCCAAAAGAGACAGCCAACATCTGATGAAGGGCCAGCGCTCGAAACGTCAGCTCAAGCCTTCCAGTTGCTTAGGACATTCTTGCTTGCTTATCGCGTTTTCTGAACTTCGATCAAACAATACCTGTATAATAAACACAGTTTGCATTCTTGTTCTTTTTTTCAGTCACAGTCACGACAGCGAAAGGAAATGAACCGTTCGAGATCTGAGCGGAGCTTAGGTTCAATGGACGAGACAACACACAAGCGGTTGAAAACTATCGATAATTGTGAATCCACAGCCAGTGAGAAGGTAAAGTAGACTGTTCATTCTTGTTCTCTTCCCTCCACCTGAGGCCATGGTAACGGTATTGCCTTTACATTGCTCATGAGTTGTGGCCATGGTAACGGCATTGACTTTATATTGCTCTCTTTCCATGGGAATATGTTCAAATGAGCATTACAGAACCACAGAGATCGAACCGAAAGCATTGAAGGCGCTGCATGCAGATGCTGCCACTATACATGTACATACAACCAGCATCAATACTCGATAGTGATTGGCTCGATATTGATTGCAGTTTTATCCAACATAGCATTGTCTGCAATTTAGTTTTCTTGCTTTACAATGTACTGAAAAGTGCCGATTTACTTTTCCAGATCGAAGATGCAAACAGTTTATAGTAAAACTGAGATTATATAATGATGATGTGAGAATATTACATTCCATTATTAGCTCATGATTACGACCAATGACAAAACGTATTACTTCTCATTAGCACGAAACCAAGAAAAGTTCAGATATTTACCAGCATCTTGGAGACGACTACAAGGGGCAACATGATGCGCAAACTCTTGATAGTGCAACCGCTGACCAAGCCAGTCAGCAGGACAATGCAACCCTTCCTGAGCTTCACAGTGACGATGAAGATGACGAAGAACAGACAGACTCTTCGCTGCTTTGGAAGGAACGTGAACGTCAAGAGGTAGATAGTTTAGTGTACAAACAATATTTTGTTAAATAAACCTAACAACCATAAATCAAATTCAGAACTACCCAAATGGATCATGTCTTTCTCAATGATTTTTATAATATCTGTAGCCCAACGTTTTATAATATCAAGTTGATTGGGTTTTGAATATTATTTCCAAGAATGCGAAGGTTGATCATCAGAACCAGGTTGCCCCACCTGCTAAAGCAGAGACGAATAACCAGGAGGACATGGAGACAGACATGCCGCTAAATACTGAGGATGCACCAGTCAGCCTTAAAGAGACAGTGGACAAAGCAGAAAGGACACGGAGCACTTACCATACATCTGATTCAGCTGTCTTACTTGAACAGCAGGTAGTTATCCGTACTGGTATAGGGTGGTGAATGGGAAGAATTGGAATAATATTTAAAATTCTTATCCCAACCGTCAAGGCACTAAACTACCATTCTCCTCAGTATCTGAAAGAACTCCTACAGCCTTACCGCCCTCCTCGTAACCTTCGTTCCTCCACCAAAAACCTACTGTTTGTGCCCAAATATAATTTAAAAATGATGGCACCAGGGCATTCTCCATCTGTGCTCCAACTTTGTGGAACAACATTCCTATTGAAATCTGGCAGTCACCAACATTTAACATCTTTAAGTGTAAACTTAAAACATTCCTTTTTAAACAGGTTTTCTAATATTTTTATCTACTCATAATGTTTACATACATACTTTTTTATATAATATCAAATTATTTCTTATCTTTTTAACTTTCACTGTGAAGCACCTCTGGACATCTTGGAAGAGGCGCTATACAAATACTTATTATAATTATAATACAACAGCCCTGTGATTGAATTACAAATCGAACGTAGAATCCCCGCCCACTATCCATTATTTTGTGCACTTCTCACACAATTCCAGCTTGTTCCAACAATGCTTGTTGCTTCCTGGTAAATATAAGCTCAGGGTCCAATTAGGCAATAATTTGTAAAACTTTTAAAGCTTTATTGTTTATTTGTAGTCATTGGCTTCTGTCGATTGTGAGAAGCTTCGAACTGATCTGGAACATCAGCTGTCTCTGTGGGCCAGCATGCAACAGAGCATGCGCAGTGAGGAGGAGCAGCGACTGGCACTCACGGCTTGGCACAAGTACGAACTGCTGACCTCCGGTCTGGCGCAGGAGCTGTGTGAGCAGCTTAGGTTGGTCCTGGAACCTTCACTTGCAACCAAACTTAAGTAAGTGTCATACCAGATCCAGTGTTGTGGGCGACTCAAACGAAAGCATGTAGGATAGAGTTTTAAGCAAATGCCTGATTGTAGAAACGAGTGAACATACTACTACCATAGAATGTTAACGAATTGCAAATTAATAATAACAATTAGCGAATAATAACAATTAGCTAATATTTACGGTTCTTTTGTGATTTGTAGAGCTTATCGCCAATCTTTGCTGTGATATTTTGTTTTAGAACTGTACGCGGACAATAATAAAAACGATATACGTAAATTCGAGCTCAGGAAAGCTGGTACTTCAAACATGAAGATGAAAACAGTTTGTTCGGCGGAAATATTCGGGAAAGTTTGCTGTCAAGACAACAATCCGCCATCTTGAAAAAATATGTAGCAATTCTGTTGATCAGGGCACTCGCAGGCGTTTCAAAGCTCATGATTATGATTATGATTATGATTATGATTATGATTATGATTATGATTATGATTATGATTATGGTTATGATTATGATTATATGATTATGATTATGATTATGATTATGATTATGATTATGATTATGATGCGGTGTGAACCAG
>JANVCJ010072115.1:0-12392 GCA_026413505.1 Epizoanthus ramosus
TACACGGCAGTAAACCCAATCATGGGTTACAATTCTAACCCTGGGTTAACGTTAAACCCTCGATATGCCAGCCTATCCCATTCTACACGGCAGTAAACCCAATCATGGGTTACAATTCTAACCCTGGGTTAACGTTAAACCCTCGATATGCCAGCCTATCTCATTCTACAAAGCAGTAAACCCAATCATGGGTTACAATTCTAACCCTGGGTTAACGTTAAACCCTCGATATGCCAGCCTATCTCATCCTACAAGGCAGTAAACCCAATCATGGGTTACAATTTTAACCCTGGGCTAACGCTAAACCCTCGATATGACAGCCTATCTCATCCTACAAGGCAGTAAACCCAATCATGGGTTACAATCTTAACCCTGGGCTAACGCTAAACCCTCGATATGACAGCCTATCTCATTCTACAAGGCAGTAAACCCAATCATGGGTTACAATTTTAACCCTGGGCTAACGTTAAACCCTCGATATGCCAGCTTATCTCATCCTACAAGGCAGTAAACCCAATCATGGGTTACAATTTTAACCCTGGGCTGACGTTAACCCACTTTCGAGCATCTGGGTCCAGAAGGGCAGGATACGCGGGAGTAATAATGGCGCGGAAACAATACGGATTCATTTTCTGAACCAAAGGCGTCTATGTCTGTCGGATTCTTCAATGCAAATACAGTTAATGATCTCCTCGTTTTTGATGTAAACTTTACCTGTACCTAGACATTATCTCCTGACTGCTCCTGCCACCAATCCCAAAATTCCCCTGCAATGTTCTAATGCACAATTTTTTTCCCCATATCTATTTGTAATCGCTGTTTTTCATTTTATTTATTTAATTAAACTAACATAGTGCTGCGCCTCGCATGGGACTTTGTGTCCCGTTCGCGCCTTGCCTCTTTTGGGTATTTTAATGTCGTGTATAGTATATTATTATTTGTGTTACCCAATAAAGTTGTTAAAACAAAATCTGTGAGCACTGAGTGAGTGTTAGTGAGAAGTGGTATAGTGGTACAGTGGGATTCTGAAGCGGACGGAATGTCTACAAAGATCGACACAGTGTGGTTTAGGGCAACTGTTATGAAACAATATCTGTGTATTTGTTTACACCACAAATCGTCCTGAATTTGCTTTCTACGAATTTTCTTCTTCGCTATAAAATTGTTTCTTGGAAATGATACTTAGACTGATAGTTGATTGTAACGCGCATTCAAAAACCCATGTTGAATTTTCGTGTTATGAATTAACATCATCACCATTATCATTATCATTATCATCATCATAGACAATACTGACAACAACTTTATTAATATATCAATCTGACACACACACACACACACACACACACACACACACACACACACACAGACCTATAGAACCAGTCGATGTCAAGACAAAACCAAGAGCAAGATACAAAAATAAGACCTAGAACGGTTGTAACTGCAAGCTGTAAAAGCGAGATGCAATACCAACCTGCTCGCTACTGATAATATTCCGACACAGATAAACTTCTTTTGTTATATCAATGCCTTGCGCACCCAGCTCTGCCAGCGCCAGGAACACGTCTCCGATGCTTGCCTTTCGTGAATAGCGGTCATATCGACAGATATTGAAGTTGATTGTTTGCAGTGATAGCTCGGACTGGGACAGCGGGAATTCATAAGTCTCTTGAAAGTGTACGTTGACTGTTGTGTCGCAAGGCTCGAACACTTGTCGGTCTGTGTTGAGTGGCAGGAGTTGCACGCCTACATACGGGCCACTTGTCTCCTGCTCTGACGGGATATCCTCGCCTCGGATCAGTCGCACCAGCAGCACAGACCTGCGTGGTATTGGGATGAAATTGTCAGTGGAACAGAGTAATATACACTCAAATCAGCTTGGGGGAGGGGAGGGTGCTAAATGTTTTTCTAAAGATGTCTTAGGTTTTATTACCATGGTCTTTAACTATCAAAAAAGCACAATTGAATAAGAGTGGAATAGCTGAGTGATTTGAGGAAACATGTTGTTTTTCTTTTGATCAGAATATCACCTGTCCCAAACATTCTCGTTTTCAGAGCCTTGCTGGCTTTTTTACAGTGCCCACTTTGTTTTCTCACTGTTTTCTCCAGCGAGTGTTTCTAGTGCGATCAAAGGCTCTGGGAACACCAAGCAGGATTTATGGAAGAAATCGTCTTTCCCTTAATGAATCAAACGCAATCTTTTTCGTAACTGCAACCTTCAGTAACAGGCAGTTAAATAGGTTTTCGTTCCAGAAATGATACGGAATTTGTTTCTGTAAGGGAAAATCGATTTCTTCAAGAAATCGCTGTTGAAGTTCCTAGAGACTTTGATGGCACTAGAAATATCCGCTGGAGAAAACAGTGAGAATGGGGATGGTCTCATGTATTGCAAAACTCTGTAGAGCAAGGCACTAGGGGAGGCGTGGAACAACGGAAGAAGTTCTCTCTTTCTCTCTTACCTATGTTGGTCGTACTGCAGTGCGAAATACAACCTTCCAAGATCAAAATGAAAGTGATCCTCTTCTATCTCAGATTCGGAGTTTTCCACTGTCCTAAGGGACTGGAGATAGAAATCACGCGAGCGTTAAACAAAACATTTTACCTCACCCCGTCCCCCATTAATGAAATGCAACGGTTACGTTGTTGACTTTACTAGCCCCACTAACGAGCTGGGTATTTGATCCATGATTCACATTGAAGGAAAGTTAAATGTGGATACAACGGAGGCCATCTTGAATGAGATGTTCAGGCACATTGCATCTTTCGTCCATTTGGAAATAACTGACATTTGTTAACTTCAGAATTTAGTGTCTACTGATATAAAATGTTAGGCATCCCATAATATGAGGGTAGGGAGGTCGGGTCGGGGCTGTACGGACTAAGTGACCTTGGGAACTGTACAGTACCTTGGGGAGGTCGGGTCGAGGCTGTACAGGCTGAATAGCAACCTTGGGGGCGGTATCCTCATCCGATGGCGCGTACTGGGGGGTGAGCAGTCGCCATTCCGCAGAGTTTGTTTCCTCCAGATACTTGAACGGAGGTTCGTCCTCCTGCACACGTTTATTGCGGCGGCGCCAGTAGGTCCACGTGACCGCCACGTACACGCCCAGTGCTACCAGCATGATCAGGAGAATGGTAATGGCCACCTCCAGCTTCTCCATAATCTGTGCACGGACACACAGACACTTATTGGTTAATAATGTCACTGACTACATGGATTTATCATTCTACTTACTAGTAAATACCAATGAGACTGGAGCATATCCAAATGGAAAAGACGCAATATAAATGGACCACTTTACTTTTTTTTTTACTTTATGCGCGTTATGGGCAAGAATGGCGCACTTTGGGTATTGAAATAGGGGAAAATGTTTTGTGTTCATACCCCGTAAACATTCGTCAATAAGCTCAGGGCTTACTTTTGTTCAAAGGGCTTTTTAAGGCGTTTTGTGATTAGAAAGGATTGTTTTGTCTTGAAAATGACCAGGTTTTAAATATATTGGTATTTTCGGGAAGCTTTTTCTTCAGAAGTACCTTTGCGTTTGAACTTTTTTGGGTGTCATTAAGATATTTGGGGCCTCTATATCGGAAATTTGCAATACTATTGATCTGTCTTAATTGATAGCTCGAGGTAGAACAACGGTTATTGGAATATTGGCGATCATGGGCTCAATTTTGGCTTCTTTAATAAACTGCAATCTTGTCTGAGTATTGTCTCGTTGTCTTAATTAAATGCATTCTTATCCAGCGACCTCTTATCCATGTATATGTGTATCCATAAAGCCGGCTGGTTTAATTTGAAGGCCGGAGCAGCTGCTTCAAACATATTTTCAATAAGTTTACTGGGTTTTACAAGAAATATTAAATACAGAGTTAGCAGGCTCACTTGCAAAGAGACCAAAGGGAACCAAACCGCGCGAGGGATGGTAACTGATTAAGAGGAAAGGGGAAAAGAGCTCTCGCAGGCCAGGACAGAGCCAGAAGGAGAGACGAGAGAAAGGGGAAGAGATTGGGACAGGACAATGAAGAGATGGGATGTCCACCAATACTGGGGTAACTCAACCTCGTTCTCAGAAATTCTACGTCAGAAAGCATATCCCTCAGTGGGTTTATTGAAAGAATAGTTTAAAATTATATTTGTCCAACAATTACTTGTTATCGTCGCGACTGCAATGGCTAGGTGGAAAAAAATTAAATTTTACATACAACAAATGCATTTGACAACTGTCATGAAACGGGCAGTTAATAAACCACAACAGCTAATAAGTCGTTTTAAGGTTTAGTGTTTTAATTGTGGCAATCAGAAACAACATGGCTATGTCAATATGGCTGACTCACTTTTAGATAGTATGTCAGTACGACGCAAAGAACGAACAAGCAATTGTCAATAAGCTGTTATCACTGGAAAAAGCCGGAATCTTCAAGCGTTATGGTACATAAACTAGGCAGATCAGTTCAGAGAGAAACCACCGTTGCTTTCCACATGAAATTTAAAAACGATTGAAGTATGTCAAAGGCGGATACATCAGTGTTGTAAGTGTAACACCGCCTCGTTCTATATATCACTGACTCATGAGTCATAAGACATGGATAACTTCAAACTACTGCCCACCGTCTCAAAAGCCACACTATACTAAACGGAACTAAAAGATGTAAATAGATGTACTTCCTATTTTAAGATCCTAACGATCAATACGTTTCAATTCAACCCCCTAAATCGCACACACAGCACACAAGATGTTCTGCATATGTCACACACTACTGACCTTTTAAAATACTCTTTGGAGCTTTGACAAGAGGCCCGCTTGCTCCGCGCGTGATACTTTGAACCTCTACACTCGAATTGCTTTCAAGAGTTCTATCCGGTCTTCAGTTTCAAAAACTAACAATCATTGCTCTATGAGGCCGAAGTTTTTCAGTTTTACGAAAATTATTTGCGGCCTCATTTAGAATTACTGACAACTCGACTGACATAAAGGTAGGAAAAGCGATCGATTTCGCGTCAAAAATGACGACATTTCGCGGAAGTTGATTATATAAACAAGCACCTGGACTTGAAATATAAAACTGCTAACGCAAGATGTTACTAATGGATTATGAATTTCGAGAGAGAGTAGAACGGACTGCGATAAAAGTCGGATGTAAACAGTCTTCTTGCAGGTTTTCCGACAGCTCTGCACTGTTTATAAAATTCTGTTATAAATCAACATGAATGAAGAAAACTGAGAAATTTGAGATAAAGATCTATGCGCTTTGCATATTCGTATTTTTAACTGGACATGCAGCACGCCAACAGAACCAGCAACACGCAACAATATGTCATCACCGTATTTTGTTTTCTCGGGAAATAAAATAACAAAGCTAAAAAGTAAAAACAGTTTCACCACTTTAGAGATTTTGTTTCGTTTCGTGTGTGCCTGGACGTGTGTACGCAACCTGAAAAAATGGCTGAATATCGAATGCCGCAGATATAAAAAACATTGGAGTCAATTTCCTTCTTTTTCTATACTGAAATTGTGATCATCATCCGAGAAGTTTTAAAACTCTGACATGCCAGGTGCAGACGAAGATAAGTGCAGATTTTGAGGAGAGAAACACGTGAAGAAAAACCAAACTGTCCCAGTCGAGCGGGAATCGAACCCACGACACCCCGAACACATGGCAGGTGCTCTATCTACCGAGCTACCGATCGCGAGGCATCTACAGTGCAGTGGGACATCTCCTCTCCATCATGTTAATGTAATATTCTTATTATATCACGTGTCACAACATACTCTATATTCCATATACGACTTCATTACATCTAATATCCTTAATATACTATCTCTCGTTGTAACTTCCTTGAAACTTTCATTACAATTTTCTATAAATTCTATCCTCCACACCCTTCATATATAATCGACAATTGTTTCAGCAGTTCTTAATGTTGTATTCTTTGTAATTTAACCAAAGACACTTCAAATTTTCTTATAGAAACGTCTTATATATATACTTGCTGATACGGGTGCAATATTTGCCATATCAGTAGGTTTTTTTGCAGACTTGTGATGATAACTGTCTCTGTCGATAAATTTATATTATTGAATCTATTAACAGAATAAAATATTTAGTATTAATAATATTAAATTTAAAACAAAATTTGATAATTTGCATTTTACTGTTTTCACTCATCAGTTGTCGTCATCGAGGCGAAAGTACCGAGTCCGAAAGTAATGATTTTCTGATCAGCATTTTACCCCAATATACTATATACAGTCTATAATATCCATACTCTATAATCAGACAAAGTATCTATTTAGTATTTACAGTAGTTAAAAGAACTGAACTTGCTAAATGTTCACTATTAAAACACTTTCGACTCTGAAAGCCCAAAAAACTTGCCGGTCCTCTTGAAATCAATATCATAATGCGGCCCGTATAGCTTGCAGTTGTGGTAGTTGTGGTTATTATAAGAGTGCAGTTATAATATGATTTATAGCTTTACAAAGATACGCATTCTTATTTCAGTCTAAGGCCGACGTTTAACCTAACCTGTTCTGATCTAAAAAGGAGACTGGACCATAACTATTACGTTATTAAAATAACTTGCGATTGGAAAAGTTTCTTGTTTTCTTGATGACAATGAGGAAGCAATGGGACGGGTATTCTGCAGCTGGTTCTGTTGTTAGGTTGTCAATATTATCCAGATGAAAGAGCAAGACCAAGGGCTTACAAGTGTGTACTTGGCAACATTTCGCTTGATTTGCAAATCATTCCTATCAAACCACAACTTCGCTATGGGTGTTACCAAACCTCAAAGACCCTTTAATACCGTGCCTGGTGAAACTGCAATTATTATGATAATAGATCGAATAATCTAATTTCCAAGTACATAGCAAAGTAAACTATTTCAGTTTCGTCAGAAGACTAGCATTGATTCTCAGTATAGTGGTCATAGTACATAGTCTTAAATAAGGAACTATCTGCTACAAGCCCAAGGACAGTAAGGTTACTATTTTACCGAAAACCGGCAAATTTAACGAGTTGAGCGAGTTCAAATAGATTTTTCTAAATTAAGAGTTTCAAAGTCTTCCTCACAAAAATAAAAATTGCTAAATTTAGTTGGCTTGCTAAAAATAGTGTACATCAAAACATTGTTTTCCGAGCTTTATGTATTCATGTAAATGGTGGCTAGATGATAATGTGGAAACTTATATATTATATTGCCAATATTGGACTGAAAACCGTTATCACTTGTCTGATGTAGACGGCAGCTGGTGGATTTCTACATGTCCAGTTTTAGCTGGTTTCACTTTTTAGAAAGGTTGCCCAAAGGTCACACACTCAATGTACTGTCTTGCTACTGAATGATTCACCAGTATCTAAATACAGACTTGTATATGTTTAGATAACAAACATAACAGAACTACTGGGCGATTTAACTCTGCTTCCTGTATCATCCGAAATTTCTATTTTTAACCAGAGTTTGTAAAGCGCCATTGAGCTATACGAACTTGCGCTATATAAATTTTATTATTATTATTATTATTATTGTTGTTGTTGTTGTTGTTGTTGTTGTTATTATTATTATTATTATTATTATTATTATTATTAGACGACTTATTATTATTTTTATCCTAACCATCCTCTGACCTCTACGAATTTTTATATTTGGAAAAGAAATCAGTGCATTTTTAATCGAATTTTAGAATGACTAAAATCAAAAACGTTTATTCTTAAACTGATGTAAAAACAAATTGTTCTGTTCTGAATATATTGCCAAAAACTCTATTTTTCTGTTTTGGTTAACTAAAATTTATTCCGGTAAAGGTGGGTGAAGAAATACTCACTCCACATATTTGATGTCTATAAATGTCGTAATGACTCGGTCTTAAATCCTCAGCTGAAAAGCGGCTCGAGCCAAGAAATTTGAGTGACATATTTGTCCAGCGGTACTTTGGCTATAAAATTAGGAAAACAGTATTAAATTATCTTTAAAAAGTTATTTCATAAAGATAGCAGTAGAACTTTTGTAAAGTTTGTACTCTATTTGTATAACTGTTCTAAACTAGCTGTTTTGTTTTCGAAGTCGAACGTGACTGAACAGCAGGATACTGCCTGGCTGTTACTCTAAGTCTAAATGTCTGCGTTTGGAGGTCATCTCGATCAGTCAACGAAGTGTATCTGGATATCTGTTTCATTCTACGACAATGTCACCAAAAAGTACGGACGAAATACACCAAAATTTGATTTTTTGGTTCACAAGAACAAAGGCAAGTCTGATCGTTTCTAATTGTTGATACAGAAACTATAACAAATCAAATCAAGGTTCCGCTGTCCAACTAGACTCCAGTTGCTAGTTCGTCAAACCATTTTACCACGGCTGAAAGTGGTTGGCAGTAGTTAATACCAGTAATCTATCTAACTTTAAAGAAATTCACAGTTGTGCACAGTGATGACAAATCGAAAATGTTCACTGTTTGGGGTAGTCAGGTACATTATATCTACATATTGATACACTGCCGTCTCACTTTGTCGATCGCGTGCAGACACAAATAACAATGTCATGTCAGTGGACCTTTAAAGATATACATTCTGATCAATTTCAACGAAAGATCGTCTATCCAAACACGGCAAACATATATATGACGAATTACCTCGACTGTCATGGTTGAAAATCCTCGGTAGGTTCCACAAAAGGAATAGCGGTTGTTCGTCAGACACTACAGTTTTAAAAAGCGTACACGAAGCATTGTTTCTGTTTCCCCTTTCTTCTCGTGGTCATAAATTCATGGCTGCCGGGCGTTTTTACTATTAGGGTTGGGGTGATAAAGAATGCGAAAAACATGCATACCCGACGTCATTAATAAGTAATAACATAGTTTTAACCGATGACAGCTTGCACGTTGCCAGGGAAATAAGTCGACGGCTACACATCACCCAAGATCAAGAGAAATGTTTTCGCGAAAGTCTCGGGTGGTTAAACTGGATTCTACTACTCTGGTCAGTATATTTCGAGATTTCATTTCTTCTACCTCAGCAGACATTAGTGGACGCAGCAACAGTAAAGAAAGCTAGTGGCTCTTGAAACGTGTTTCAGTAGGATCTGATAAATTTAGATTTAACTTAGAATGATATTTTGAACGGAAATGCGAGGCGTTTGGGCCACACCCAAATGTTTGTCAGCATTATAGATAATCTACATGTGCGTACGCGTGCACGCTCTCGGTTGAGAAATGAGCAGTCTGCTTTGGCTATTTTAAAATTTGTTAGACTAACGACCTAAAGCTAAAGTTAAGTGGCAATAAACCAACAAACGGTGAACAAGTTTTAGCCATAGCCAAACAAATATAAACAAACAAACAAAACAACCTGCAGACATGCAGTCAGAGAGACAAACCCTGATCCAAAAATACAACAAATACATATCTAGTAACTTCTGCATAAACAAACAATTTCATTATGATATAAATTCTGATTACCAGGATGCAGGATGAACATAGACACTAAAATATAATTTGACGTCATAACTGAAGATAAGGATGATGATGATGATGATGATACGATGATGATACGATCATGATGAGGATGATGATGATGATGATGATGATACGATGATGATGATGATACGATGATGATGATGATGATGATACGATGATGATGATGATGATGATGATGATGATACGATGATGATGATGATGATGATGATGATGATACGATGAGGATGAGGATGATGATGATGATGATGATGATGGTACGATGATGATGATGTCGATGATCTGATGATGATGATAACGATGACTGAATGATGATGATGTCGATTATAATGATAACAACGATAAAGGGTGTTGAAATAATCGCTTTTTATCAGTGTATACATGTAGTGTCTTTAACATGGCAGTTAATGTTCGACTCCCGACTTAACAACATTTTCGTGATCAGTTTAGCTAAAGAAAGTTATCCGGCGTAAACGGTAAAGAAACAATACAGTAAAGGTCCTTGATATCGTGTTTGTAAGAAAGGATGTCCTCAAACGCAATATATGGAGCTCCCATAATCCCATCGGCATCGGCTTCGGCATAACACTTTGTATATTGTGTTAGCTACTATCAGAACCAGTAAACCTTTGTCGAATAGTTTAACTGTTTTACGCCGTAGGGGGCCTGGAGCGATCTAGCGAGTGGGCTGCTAGTCAATATCGAATGCAAATATTTGTGACCATTTGTCGTATATTGCTGGATATTTTGTGTTGTAGAAAGTGAGATTAAAAAACACCGTGAATACGATATTTTCCTAATTGTAATGTGATAATAATCTAATTTGTCTAAAATTTCATTTCGGATGCAGTTGACTAACATGTTTTTTGTCAAGTGTATCTTCACTCGGCCTTCAGTCTGCCAGTCTGCTCGTTGAAACCTGAATGATTCGCAGGAATATTCAGCATACTAGACACTAACCGGTCTATTATTTTAATCAGTAGTGTTGTCGCCCCTATGTATCACAAAGATCGATACACACTTACGGTATAGAGTATATTTTACTGACTTACTGTTTATGTTCAACCCTTTAGTCAGACATATGAGCTATACTTGTGTCGAAGACGAACATGAACTTCCAATAGTTTCTCCGGCTTCAACAAAAGTCTTGATCAGTTCTGATCTTATTCGAGTCTTCCTCGAATGTATGTCTACACAAAACACAGCGGGTAGTGATACAAGAGCCTTTCGATATGGCGCCAATTACTTTTTGCTACCTGCTGCAACGCCTTGGCGCCAAATAGACAAATTTCACTGGCACTCAATAATTAGTAATTCACAACTGAATTTGACAGTATCGCCACAGCACATAGTATATGTATCATGATTGCATTATAAAGGACAAGACTGAGAGACCGAAAGTCTAGACTTTGGTGCGGAAATCGCGATGTCATGAGAAAGATAATATAATTGCATGGGCGATGCTTGGGGAGAGGAGGGCGTGGGACCTCGCCGTCAATCCAAATTTCCTTCTTCAGTTTCGCTACTAAAAGGTATCTGCCAAACGTATGCGTGGTTTACATCAGAAAACCGACAATTCTGTTTTTAAATATCGGTGGAAAGCCGACATCAGTGAAAGTTGGAGTTGCAGAATTCCCGCAGGAAAGAATGACCCCCGCCCCCCTTCCCCTCCAATAAAACTCGCCATTTCGGGACTCACAGTCGCCAGTCCATTTGCCATTTTACAAGCCCCTGGCAAAATCCTGGCATCCCTCCTGTTTTGTACAGAATGTCGAATCAAATTGTCGTTCTTATGTAGACTTTCTATTTATCGGTTAGCTAGAATGGAAATAACGCAAATTACCAATCAGTTGACATTCCTAAACATTTTGGGGTTCTGTCTTAATCCATAATTTGGTGTAGAGACTGAAAAGAAAAGCTAGACTGAGAGAATATTCAATGACACTAACTACATCATTGCACAATTCTAAACCCCCTTGATCCAAAATATGCGCTTGTGCTTACAACTCCATGTCTTTCCAAACAAGAACAAATGTACGGAAATCCAGCCAGCAAAGATTCCGTATATTAAATATTAAGAAAAAGGAAGTTTTAAACTCGGTTTCTTGGTCATTTTTTCTAACACACCTGTCACATGTTTGGAAACAAATATTTGTCAACTATTATTAAAAGTTTTAATCAAGATATAGATTCGATTATTGATATAGCTTATAAATCTCCCAGTCACGTGTGCGATTCATTTGGGTCGGCGTGGTGATGAAGCAGCCCGCGCGAACGATACAAATAGAATGACTGGTACATGTAATGAACCGCACACAATGACAGCCTACAATTAACCTTCATTTATGCTAATTCCTTCGTAGAAAGAATCCCTAAACTCGCCCTAAAGAAATAACCTAATAAGGCTACCTTTTAGAGAAAACGTAGAGATTATAGCTTTGACAATATCAATCGTAATTATCAATGTCAGGTCTTTAAAGCTTATACAAAACTCGGAGAGGTCTTGTATACGTGATCCGTTACTGTACTTTGTGACATGTTTGAAGCGAGGTTTGAGCAGAATAGTCGTGCGAAGCGGATGATACTCGAGGCCTCTAATTCGACTGCACATGTACGTGGGTGATGAATCAGCTGGCCCACGTAACAACTGCTCATTACCAAATTTAATCCCATTACAGTTGACAAACACTTCTTTCCTCTTCCTCTCGTTTTGGAATTTTCCAAGATAAACGTAAAGAAGAAAAGGAAACAAAGTTCCATCCAGCACGAGGTACCCTATTACCCCTCCCCAAGTTACGCGTGGTACCCCTATTACCCCTCCCCCAAGTTACGCGTGGTACCCCTATTACCGTACCCCTCCCCCAAGTTATGCGTGGTACCCCTATTACCCCTCCCCCAAGTTATGCGTGGTACCCC
>JANVCJ010072126.1:0-12391 GCA_026413505.1 Epizoanthus ramosus
ACATTTAGGATGGTTATTACATTTAGGATGGTTATTACATTTAGGATGGTTATTACATTTAGGGTGGGTATTACATTGAGGATGGTTATTACAATTAGGATGGTTATTACATTTAGGGTGGGTATTACATTTAGTATTGATTTTTATGACATTTGGGATTGTTATTACATTTAGCGTCGTTGTTACATTTATTTAAAAATAAGTTGTTTATATTTTGCCTGAGAACATCAAAACTACGAGATAAGCTCCCAATGAACAAAATCGTATAACTGATCAAAACAGGAAATCGAGCCATGTCAACACAACACGTATATAGATTTAACTACATCAAAAAAGATGGGGACTGGTACATTTACCTATAATTCTTAGCGAACAAAAGTTCGAATAACTTCAAACCTAGCTTTCACAATGTTTTTAGTACAAGGACGTACGAATTTCACAAAATATATGGGTTTCTAAATTATGTGCCTATTCCTTGTGTTAGGTCGATCGAATTAACCCGCTATCTGTGTTCTGAACCGGTTAGTTCGATTAGCTGACAAGGTTTTGCGAAGTACTGCGACTAGTCTATCTTTGTGATCGTTTCGATATTCTGATTCTAGCCTTCTTGAGTTTATTTAAAACTTGGAAACTCCCAAATCCAAAAATTTCTCAAATAGCCTCCAAACTACTTACAAGTTATTACATTTAGGGTGGGTATTATATTTAGTATTGATTTTTATTACATTTAGGATGGTTATTACATTTAGGATGGTTATTACAATTAGGATGGTTATTACATTCAGGATGGTTATTACATTTAAGATGGTTATTACATTTAGGGTTATTATTACATTTAGGATGGTTATTACATTTAGGATGGTTATTACATTTAGGATGGTTATAACATTTAGGGTGGTTATTACATTTAGGATGGTTATTAAATTTAGGATGGTTATTACAATTAGGATGGTTATTTCATTTAGGGTGGGTATTTTAATTAATATTGATTTTTATTACATTTAGGATGGTTATTACATTTAGGGTGGTCATTACATTTAGGATGGTCATTACATTTAGGATGGTTAATACATTTAGGATGGTTATTACATTTAGGATGTTTATTACATTTAGGGTGGGTATTACATTTAGGATGGTTATTACATTTAGGATGGTCATTACATTTAGGATGGTCATTACATTTAGGATGGTCATTACAATTTCTCAAATAGCCTCCAAACTACTTACAAGATCACAATAAAACACAGCTGAGGAAAACTCTTTAATATTTGTGTTATTTCAATCAAATATATTCGAACTCACGAACCTAGTATCTTATTTAAATATTAGTAAAAACATTCAATCTTGGGAGGCCTGTGGATAAACTGTTTAGAGAGAAAAGTACTTATATTGTGGGCAAGTACTCTTGTATGGAAAGTTCGTTCTCATGAAAAGTGTGTATTTAGAAGAAGTTGAACATATTATAACAACAACAACAACAACAACAACAACAACAAAACATTATTTTTACTCAAACGTTTTACACTTTTAATACAGGAAGGAAAAGTTACATAAATTACAATATTAAATCAGTACTATCCAAGCTTTCATCATTGTTTCAAGTAATCAAATGAAGATGAAGCAGGCTTCATTAACTAAAATGTTACTGATAAAGCGATTGAAGTTCAAAAGAACAGTTCCAGGCACTTGTCTACAAAACGGATAAACACGCCGTACTTGTCTTCATCATGTCTTTAGGAACAAGGCTCTTCACAGTCGCAAAACAAAATATGTTAGCATTGTTATTAATATTGTCTATGAATATTGCTTCTCTTCCCGTTCGGATGTGTCGATACTACGTTTCGTTTTTTCTACTTATTAAACTTTGTATGACTTTATAGTTCTGGAGATATTGTTATTTATTGCAGATGGTTTATTCAACTGTATTGCTTCTTCAGGAACTGGGTTTGGTGCAATTGATGTTCCTCGAAAAAACTGTTCGGAAGCATCAATATCAAATCGGCCGTGACTTCATTCATGTCGATATTTTTTGGATTGTACCGCAAAACACTTGAAAAGGCCCATCAAACGGCGACGTGCCCTAAATCTTAGTAACAAAACACTCTTGCCTTTCACGTTTCACGCAATCTGTTCAAGTATTAGCGACTAAAAGTGAAACTGATAGTCGAACCCATGTATTGGTATTACAAAAGCCAACCGCTGTTGACCAAGAACAATATCATTAACATTTGTCAGTAGGATTGCCTCAGGAATAGTAAAGTCTATAAACACAAACAAGTTTTATCCTAAAAAATTGTATAGAAGAATGCTAAAATATATTACGAATAAAAGTGATTAACTGACAAACTTTTGACAAAAGCTGTCATGGCTCAAGCGGTTTGTAATACAAAATAATTTCACTGTATGTATTTGCTCAGTTATTTAATAAATTGGATTGGTTCAGTATCTTGAAAGGCAAGAGGTCAAACTAATATTATCAGGAGCCTCTGGAGGTCCTGGCGCAAAATGATAATTGGCTGTACCTTGGGCTGTTACTGAATATCTTCGAAATTTAGTGAAACTGAAAGGCAAAACTGCAACAAAGGTATTATCTGTTTCCACGACCTCTGTAGAGAGCATGTCTATCACAAAATGGTATTACATGCATTAATTAAACTCCATAAATATATGAAATGATCAAATCTGCATGGTGACAAAAACGAGCGACAGCGTGCGACACCTTCGACATTTAATTTCGATTGATTCTGTAATGCTCATTTGAACATATTCCCATAGAAAGTGCGCAACATATATGCAATACTATTAGTAAATCAGTTGCAGTTTTTCTTGATTTTAAATTGAGATTCTTTCCATGCACTTTCTAGCAGTAACAAGTTATAAAGCAGCACGTCATGAAATGCAACTGTCATTCTTCATATATTGCATTTATTGTTTTCAAGATCGTTTACGCTTTTCATTTTGTTTCGTCTATTTTTGGGAGGACATGTTACTATCCAAACTAAGTAAAGGAGCGGCGAGGTGTTAGCTGGTTGGCTGTTCGAACTGTTCCAAACGTTCTAGGCGTTCCTGACGAGCATGCCCGACCATGTACGCACAGCTACCTATTTTTTCATAATATCGTCTATTATTTTTTTTTATAAGATCGTCTATTTTCGGCAGTGGCTGGAGGCTCGCGTTATTTTTGAAGAGTTCATCCTTAAATGTTCATACTTTTTTCATTTTGGAGCTGATTATTTCAGGTGTTCTATTTTCTTTGTGCTGTAAAATAACGAAACAAGTGACAAGTTTAGTTGACATGAAAGGTACTCGCGGGAAAACTGTACAGCCACGCGTGCGTGTGTCTCACGTAGCCAGCTTACAAAGTATGCAATCAAGATGTCGCGCCAGCCGACTCTTGCAATTGGCTATGTGTCTTTTTGGCTACAGAGAAGTTTATATATATATAGTAAACAGTTTAATTTTAGTTTCAGTGTGATAATTCATTATTATTGCCGTTTTCCATAACAATCAAAGTTCCTTGTATATACCCAGCCTGGGGTATGTTCTTAACGTATTCTTAACTTATGGTCATTTTACATCCTCGACGTTCATACAGAAAAACGTTCCTTATAAGAATAAAACATAGTGTGTTAAACTCGGTGTGTTGTTTATTAAGTTGAACCATTCATTATATATATTAGGCATCCATTAACGTGTATTAATTATTCAGAATATGAACAACAGATGAAAATAGCTATAGGCTGTATGACTGCAAATAATTCCGAGTGAATGTGAATATTTGAATTCTGAATCTGTCACGTAATCTAGTGTTACCGGCACATCTAGTTCTCCTGTGATATTGTACCGCTTGTCAAATCTTCATAAGTTTCCTAGCAGTCTATACTAAAAGCTTGAAAGAGAACCAGCTTTCACATGTGCGAGTACAGTCCTGCTACGAACGTCACTGAGTGCCTGTCCGTTCCGGATGGGCTGTGGGCGACAATATATTGCTTTTGTGTTGGTCATGTGCGCTCCTTTTAATCAATTATTAAATATTGCTCTCAGAAACCCGGAATTTAATTACGAATGGCTGCTGGAACATATTTCCGAATCATTCTTGTTCCTCAGTTGCCAGGTAGGCTCTGCGCCACAAGTCCGTTATAACATTAACAAGACACCATGTCTTCGCTCATAACACGTTTGCTAAAAGTCACTGTAGGCTTGATCGCAAACAACCACTGCGAAAACATTACAGAAAATCTTAAGAACGGTAATGTTATTGATAAGAAGTTTCAAAACGTGGTCTTCCGTGAAATCAGTAGTATTAAGTCGAACCTGGTTGGGCCTGAGAGAAAGAAACTTGTCGCCATTATCAACTCGTTCGAAAAGGGTCTCACATTCTTGTGCCATCTGATCGACAATCCAACAAGCGAAAAACCAACACACGAAAAAGTGAATTCCGAATCAGAAAGTTATGAGGAAAAGTTGTCTCTCGGATTGGACACAGAGAACGTGATTTCTGTTACTGAAAGATTGAAGGAATTGGAACTTACGGAGCTAGATGACCATGCTGAGCAGTTACTCTGTGACGCAAAGTCAAGTTTCAAAGCATCACGAGAAGAGGCGACGAGAGTTTTTGGTAACGAAACACTCAGTACATTGGACAGAATTCTAGCCTTAAAGTTTTCTGTCATGGCGATTGTGCTTGAATGCACGGACAGCCTGGATGATGCTTTAGAAGCCTGCAAGTGGTATATCGAAGAACTGCATTCCATACCAGCCGTACAAGAATCATTCAAACTTCAAATCAGCGAAGGATTCAACAAGGGAGAGGGAGCAGCCGTAATTAATTCCGTTTGTCGAATTAATCACGTCATCTTTAACGTCACGCAAATCGTGGGTGAAGAGAAGTGTTGTCTTTTCCCATGGCCACGTGTCGATATAGGCGAGGAATTAATTGATCCGTTGCGTGACGAGAGAGTGATTGGTAATTTACAAAAACAGAGCATGGGATATTGTGACGTGACATGGTCCTTTGGGCACGAGGGCCGAGTAGGTACCAAACTCCAGGGCCCATTTGATGTCACGACAAACAGCATAGGCCTCTTCATCGTGGCCGATTGCGACAGCCGTGACATTAAAGTGTTCAACAATCGTGGTAAATATCTATTTTCCTTCTGCCCCCCGAACGTCGACAAAAACACCGAGAAATTTATTCCCATCAGCATAGCCGCTGACCAGCATGACAACGTATATGTACTCGCAAGACTGAAGGCGCGGTACGGAGCAGCGGAGTGGCATGGTGTTTACGTATTTAATCACAATTATAAGGTTGACCATAAATTCGCTGTGAGGGAGGGATTCCGGGGTTGGACAGTGGCCGTCAACGACAATAACCAAGTATTTATTTTAGGTGGATACAAAAAGCAACCCCAAGTTTACGTGTACGACACGGAGGGACACTTTGTTCAAAGCTTTGGAGAGGGAGCCTTAATGGGAGCCTGTGACGTCGCCATTGCTAAGAATGGATGCGTGATGGTCCTCGAAAGCCGGAACCATTCTGTGCACGTGTTCAGCGCCGATGGCCAATATCTTCAACAATTTAAGGTGGAGGGGAGCGTATATCCAGTCGGCTGTATAACTTTCAACAGAACAAGCGAGTTTATTATTGTTGCGTCAAAAAACCGGCGCAATCGCCGTGGACAGCTTGAAATGTACACAAAACACGGAGAATTTGTGCGCCTCATTGAGCTTGACACGGAGAAAGACGTGTACTTTCTTGGCGCCACAGCGACAGCAGAAGGTTGCATCGCCGTTGTGAACTGGTCGCAAGATCAAATTAATATTGTACAGCCGATGTAAAATTGCAGAGTAAGAAACATTCAGTGCTAATCGCTTCCTGCTGAAAACTTTCCACAATGTTAATTTACTGTGAATTTAAAATACTTAAAAAGGAGAACACTTCTGATGAAGCAAATGGTGATGGAACAACGTAAAGAACTGGTTGGTTAGTTTTGCAAAAATATATGTATTATTTTCCTAAAGAGTAAAGGAATTCTTAAGTGAAAAACACTTTGCTGGCAGGATTAAAGAACTTGTTACACTGCATTCTTCTGTACATGGTTTCTTGGTGTCCGAAGCCATCACAAAAACAAGAACATGCGAAAAATTTACCCTACTGACTTTTTCCCTGGGCCCGCCATCTTGGATTATGTCAGCGAGTTGCCGTCACCAGGGCATTGTTTGTTTAGATACTTGACCGTCGCGGCCTGGGAACGACAACTCACTGACGTCATAATCCATAATGATGTTTCGAAGAGCAAAAATAGCGAAACGTGTTCCGCTCCGTTCTTGTTTGTATGATGGGTTTGGACTCTTAAAACGTCACGGAATAATTCAGTGTGTAACAGGTTATGCCAGGAAAGTGTTTCTCACTTCGGGATTCCTTCAAAGTTTTAGTAATAGCCATACCTAACTCCCTAAAGCAAATAATGAGCTCTCACTGGTCACCAAATCAGGCAATAATGAGTGTCGTTAGTATACTTAGATCCTCTTAATGCAGCGCAAGGTCGCCCCATGCAACGGAATCCATGGACGATATGGATTCTGGATTTCCTTTGGATCCAAATTCCGTCCCTTTGGATCCAGATTCCATCCCTCTGAATTCTGGATTCCAAGTTTAATATTCTTTGGATCCGGATTCCGACCTTCTGGATTCCGCATTCCAAGTTTAAACATTCTTTGGATCCGGATTCCGTCCCTCTGGATTCCGGATTCCGAATTTAAATATTCTTTGGATCCGGATTCCGACCCTCTGGATTTTAAACATTCTTTGGATCCGGATTCCGTCCCTCTGGATTCCGGATTCCAAGTTTAAATATTCTTTGGATCCGGATTCTATTCCTCCGGATTCCGGATTCCAAAACCAAAACTTGGCCGGATTCCGGATTCCAGCTTCTGGATTTTGGATTCTCTTACATGGAACGAGCGAGGCCTAAACCAGAACTCAAATTAGTCAATATATAATTAGTTTGGTAGTTATATTTAATAACAAGATGGTGCCATGCGCGCCGCGCGCCTATCTTCACTGAATCTCCATTGCGGTTAGCTAGCCATTTTGGCTCATTACGCAAAACGAGATCTTGGACATACTTTTAACAAAATAGATTGGAACAAAATCAATTTACTTTTGGGTATGCAACCTTTTGAAGGTAGCCGCTTTATTGTCCTAATAAATACCGTCACTCAAATATTACAATAACACGCAGATTATCGTAACGGGCCCGTAACATAAAGCGAACGTGGTTCACTTATTTCACAGTCGGCGCCTCCAACAAATGCAATCGGCCTTTTTAATTTGCGAACAGGTTATAGTTTAGTATCTGAAGTGACAACTATATAATATAAACGAAAGTACTGTATTTTCGCGAATAAACGTGATGTTCAAATCTACATGGGATCATAATCGATATTATATAAGGCCTACTCCGGGTCCTTAAGTCACACTAAGTCGCCTTATGTTCCTTGAAGTTTTAACTCAAGTCGCCTTAAGTAACCTTATTCCTCGACAATTTTAGCTTAAGTCGCCTTAAGTCGCATTGACTTATCCTATTGATTTTCCTTAAGTCGCGCTAAGTCGCATTGATTTATCTTATTGATTTTCCTTAAGTCACCTTAAGTCGCCTTAAGTCGCGGCGACTTAAGGACCCGGAGTAGGCCTTATATAGTTGTTGACTGGCGCTCTCTGTGTAACATGAGGAGGGAACGAATGAACTCGAGGCTAAAGGACGAGGGAAACATTTCTTTCTCAAGGTAGAATTCTTACAACGACGCTGCATGGGAAACCAAAATTATCAAGGCGTCCAAGACGAGCTGTCCTTTACTGATAAGGAGAGTTGTGAGCCAAAGATTCGACCATCTTTTATTCCCAGCGGTGCACTAGAACATTTTAACTCTGCAATTTGGACAACCAAATCTTCCTCGACTGGTTGACTTGTCAAGTTTACTTGTCGTGTCGTTTACAGGCCGAAGCGAGTTTCGCGCTTGACATTTTTTTCCTTGACAGATTTTCTTGTTCAAAAGCTAACATACACATGTATAGTAACTGAATCTATTTTGGTCTATTTCGAAAACGGATTTCACGGATTTTTTTGGCTCATTAGCTTGTGCTTTCGTCAGTGACACACGCGTTAACTGCAACACAGCACTCTGGATGACGTATTACTATGTCTTGAGATTTCGCGGTTTTTTTCGAATTCTTACTCCACTTCTACTCCTATTTACTCCGAGAGGATTATTCCGAGTTTGGAGTAAACCAAAAAAAAAACGGCTACGACCACAGTAGAAAACAAAAGGATTTAAAATTACAAAAATATAACATACTACACGCGGGAATGAACTAAGCTGTCCACTGCCGCTTTCAGAAATACAACGTGAAAAGTCAAATTTGAAGTCCTGTAGACAACGTGAACGCCGACTGACAAATATTCCCGTTGTTAGTTTCGTTTCATCACTTGGGTTTCTGGTTACTACAATCATACTTAGGTTCAAATCAGCGTTAAGCAGGTTATTAGAGAGTTTAAGGTATCTAAACCGCATCCCGGTTAGCTCAGTTGGTAGAGCATCTGTCTCACATGCGAGAGGTCGGTGGTTCGAGTCCCGGCCGGACCAACACTCAGGGTCTTAAAATAACTGAGGAGAAGGTGCTGCCTTTGCTCTAACATCTCTAAACGGTTATACCTTCACGTCTTCTCGGATAAGGACGTTAAACTGTAGGCCCAGTGTCCCCGATTACCTCATACGTGCTAGAAGATTTGACACTGAAAGTTACTTACTTACAAACTTACTTAAACACAATTATTGTTTGTCTGAAGTATGAAACTTTTATAGGCGATAACACTTAGCCGGGGTCAAACGGGGATGAGAGTCGATGAGAGTTGACGCGAGCACAAAAAGAGCGTATGAAACTCTCATGGACTCTCACCTAAAATTTGAACATGTTCAAAGTTGATGTCGATGAGAGTGGGCAGTCAAACGAGAGCGAGAGTTTGGACTCTCATCAGCTCTCATCGACTCTCGCCCTCGTTTGACCCCGGCTTTTGTCCTTACTCTTGATGCTATGATAAATTAGGTTGCCACATTGTTTCCATGGCAACGACACACCTCTAAGAATAGTCTTCAGAACGACATAATACATCAATTTGCTCAGAATCTGCTCTACAACTTTTGGTTAAATTTTAAAGGAAGTGATATTGGCGCAGGAACATGCTTTCAAAACATTGAGGCAAATCTAACAAACCGAAAAGAAATTAAGGGAGTTAATACCTTCAATTACAATGGGCCTGTTTAAAATGTTTAATTTTGCGTAAGAACACTTTTCAACTACTAATATTTGATTTTGCAAAGTTTAAAGAAACTTATTGAGTAGATTTTGAGAAAACTAGTTAAATATTCTCAAAATATTAAGGTGGTTTTGTAAGGTAAGTAGTTGCCATGGTAACATCTTTAAAACACTTTTTGTATGCAAAATGTAGTCAGAGACTTAATATCAAGTTCTGAGGTAAAGAAAAATTGATAGTGAAGCTTGTGTACCGAAATTCTTAAATGAGTAGCCTGCCTTTTAAAACTGTCAAACTGTGTTCAGACACCTTAAGCACCACATAAATTGTTCCGGCGAATTTTGGTGCGTTTGCAGGTCGGCGTCTCTCGTTTTCTACACGAAGAGGTGTGCTTTGAAGTTTAACAGCACGGACCTATGACAAACGCCAGGTGGTTGTTGGGCTCAATTCTTCCAAAGCCGATTAACACTAACCCAGGGTTGAATTTTTTTATCCATGTTTGTATTTACTACCTTTTATAGAGTGATTTGAGCTGTCATTTTGGGTTTTGCAACTGGGTTTCCAAGGAAGGACTCGATATCATTTTATAAGCCGCAGAAACATATTCCAACGTGAAGAAATTGATTTTTGAATTTGGCTTAACCCAGGATTAAAGTTAACCATCTTTTGAACACCGGGCCCTGGTGTTTCTCGTTCGAGGTATACGCGGTACTTAAACTCTCAATTGTCAATGTAAACTCGGAAATTACGGGAAAACCATCATCAGTAAGACATATTATGATTTATGATTCGGATGATGTAATATAAGCATGTCTCTGGTTGACTCTTGGTATCACGGACGCTACTTCATGCTGTAGGTTTCGCGCTGCAATGCTATGTTGACACTGAATTGACTTGATGGGTTTACGGTGCCGAAAGTTAATTTGAAAATCCTAGCTTCATTATTATAAACAGCACCGAACAAATTTCATTGACCGGCAACTAAAACAAACACAGATGCTGCTTACTATCCAATACGAATTAAAAAAATTCCTACCGATCGACAATTTGAAGACAAACTCTGTAATATCTTGTTCTCATAACCCAACGAAAGGGAATCTATAGTGACATAAACGTGATATGAATTAGATCCTTGATTCATACGGCGCTCAAATTTGGTACAATATAATTCTTGAGTTGAAAGCGTGAAATTATTTCACTATTACGTCACAGAGATGTACAATTTTGACACTTGAAACTGAAACAAGTTTACATGTAAATGCTACTGGTCATGCTAATAAATCCATTATGTATGTATGTATGTATGTATGTATGGATGGATGTATGTCTGTGTGTGTGTGTGTGTGTGTGTCTGTTTGTTTGTGTGTGTGTGTGTGTGTCTGTATAGGTAAGTATGTAAGTATTTTTGTATGTGTGTGTGTATGTATGTATGTATGTGTGTATTGTCTGTATATATGTATATAGGTATGTGTGAAAAGCGGATAAAATAAAGTCAGAACAATTATTTCATTTTTTTAAACACCCGACGAGGTAATAGTGAAATACGACAATTGAAATGGCCTTGCATTGCATAAATGCACAGAATGAATGCCAGAAACAGTCAGTTAAACAACGGACTAGGATCTTATTGAAATGAAAACTACTTGATTCCCTTTTGCTAAATTATGAACAAGAACCATGATTTGCTAAGTAACTCTATCTTTGTTCTTGGTAAATCCTGGCCTGGTACACCCGCGGGGCTCCACCATGGCGCTGCCATTCCAACTCGAAGTCCCGAACAGTTACCTCGGCACCAGTCCTCCTGGTCAACCCGGTCTCGTCAAGACTCAGCTCGCACATGTCCAGATCATCGTCTCCCGCTACGAGCAGCAGTGGGTCCCTCCCCGGATGTAGTTCCATCTGACGGGCAATCCACTGTCCATCAAAGTGTGCAAACCTGTGTGGGGAGGGGTGGGGAACAAGTCAGTGACATCTAATGTAGGGTCATCATTGTCACCTTTTTCATTGTCATTGTCGTTGAATAAAGTATTATTATTTTTATTAATATTAAAATCATGCGGCGTATTTCTTGGTTGCCAATGAATAAACGTATCTTGTTCAAGGAGCATTAATAACTTATAAGCGTTCCAACATGTTTATCTAACCTATTAGTCAAGAAAAAACGTTTTTGTCATTCCAAAGTAAGGAACCTTCTTTCCCAGGAAATACGGGACAACCAAATCTTCGGAGTATTGAGTGCAAACCGAGATCTAGCTTCATTTGAATATATATCCTTTTAACTTTTGGTTTCAACGCATTTTCTTCTTCAGTTATTGTAAACAACATATTTGTGCAGTCATCTGGATTTGGCTCTATGCAAATATTTTATTTGTATTAAATTATTCTTGCTTTGAAAATTTACTATACTGGCTTTTTACTCAGATCTGTGTATGGGAGGACAGCTATTTATGATAACAAAATCGGGCATGACTTGCTAATAGTTTTGAAGAATGAATGTTTGAAACTTTCAAGGAACTGCCTCGAAGCCATATATTGAACATTAAATCCTCCAAAAGTTTCAGCATTTCGCGCTCAAACTGTTGATAACTCCTGTGTGTTCTGTTTACTAACTCGGTTTCTTTTAAGATTAAGACTGGTTTATGCTAATGAGGTCAACTGAAATAATGACGTCATCTGAATTTTTGGTATCCAGGCAACACTTACCACCAGCCTTGTTTCTTGTATTCCGGGTTGCGGTACTTGTCAGAAGGACGTACGAACGGCACACGGAAGAACCTTTGCGGCCGTCGTGGGGGTAGGGACGGGGGGCTTGCTGGCTCTCTGATTGAACGACTCTGACGTGGGGGGAGGGGTGGGGCAGCTTCTGCTGCAGCTTCAGCTAAAAGTTGTACAGAAAAGAAACAGTTTACGGTTGTGCATTGCAAGGTTTCTTATTTTCAGGGCATAGTTATTTGTATGTACTTTTCCTGAATACAACTAAAAGGCACGGATATGGTTCATAGAAAGAAAGAAAGAAAGAAAGAAAGAAAGAAAGAAAGAAAGAAAGAAAGAAAGAAAGAAAGAAAGAAAGAAAG
>JANVCJ010072137.1:0-12390 GCA_026413505.1 Epizoanthus ramosus
ATTCACAGTCTGATCAGCTCCTTCCCACCCATGCCCATTCACAGTCTGATCAGCCCCTTCCCACCACTGCCCATTCACAGTCTGATCAGCCCCTTCCCACCCATGCCCATTCACAGTCTGATCAGCCACTTCCCACCCATGCCCATTCACAGTCTGATCAGCTCCTTCCCACCCATGTCCATTCACAGTCTGATCAACCCCTTCCCACCCATGCCCATTCACAGTCTGATCAGCCCCTTCCCACTCCATCCCATTCAGAGTCCCAGTCGCTCTGGCCTTGTTCTCCACAAACTGCCAGGAGTTGTCCAGGTCTTCTTGGGTTTTGGAAGGAAAGTATGAAATTCCATGAGTTTTCCAGGAATTCCAGAAGTAATAAACGATACAGTAACTCTCTATATATGTTCACACTGTAATTAAATGGGCCACATTCACATCTACCCTATACAGGCTTCAACAGTATAGTTGCAACAGTACAACTCATTACCATTTTGATAACCATAAACTTCAACCCTCATCGAATTCCAGCTGTACCACGTGATAGGATAAAACCTGACTGCAAGAGCCCGGATGAGTTTTGAAAGCTGGTGATACACAATGCCATGACGGTCGAAGTTGCCAGAGAACACCTGCAGTAACAAGTGGGTAAGAGGTGTCTATCAGAATATATTTATTCCTGTAGTGCCTAAGAGATATAGATTACAAGGTAATCTCACATGTGACTTAGGCAGACGCATATATAGCAATTTTAGATAAGATTGACAATATGTAATAGTGAATACCGCACCCGAACGGAACTATGGGTTGTAAAAAAAGTAGAATAAATAACATTTGAGTGACATGACAACTAGGCGCTGGAATCGCTCTCCTCTGCAGCAACGTATCTTTATTCAAACTTTCCTTTCGGCCGTGGTATTCACTATTACACAACGTCAACCTTTTTTTCGTTTCTAGTTAAAATATCAATCAGCATTATGTTGTTGACTTGATAATAGCAAACATCAATATTCCGGCCTACAAATTTCAGTACTGCTTTAGATGTTTAGAATGTTTAAACGTAAGTTTTCATTTCAAATTTGCAAGCAGTTACGATTTTGACCTACAAATCTCAAGATTATTATTATTATTTCTTTTTTTACTTTTCGTCGTTTGTCCTCAGTTCGCACCCTGATATGAGATGGATGATATATAGATGGTAAGAACTTCTCTACTTGTTTTCTCTCATACTCATTCAGTCTACTTACTCAATCTTCTTCCACTCGCACACATAACCATTCCTTCCTGACAAACACAATCTCATTACCACAGTATTACAATTACTATAACATTAGTCGACTCTGAATTCTGAGTGTATCTTTCAAGTTTTTTCTCAGGTTCGTTGGATCGAAGACAAACTTGGCTAGTGTCCATGGTAAATAGCTCAGAACAAAACAAGACATTCAGTAGTCTTCTTAACAACTTACCTTGACTTTTCCGCCAACTTTGTATGGTACAAATCGGGTGCCATCTTGACTGTAAGTTAACTTGTAACTTGTGACCCACTGATTGGCATCTTGTCGCCCTTGGGTAGCAATGCCTTTCACCCTCGTCAATACACCAAAGTAGACCTGGAGCCACTGTTTACGGTTCTTATGACGACCAGACCATGACCATCTGTGATTGAGTCTGCCGTGCCATGGCGCCAGAGCCGAGTTGTAGTAGGTTGAGGCACTAAAGCCACCATTGCCAATTCGCTTGTCTTCTGCTCCAAGAGGCATGGTACTTGGGTCTGTGATAGTCAGAATTAAATGTTAGCCATGTTGACACAATGGAATTAGATAAACCCAATTTCGAAGATGTTCGTTTTTGTCTTACCAACGATTCAAACTGTTATATGGTATAAATCATCAACATTCTTGTATCACCCATAGGGTATATAAGAAAATAAACTACTGAATACATGTACTCTTACATGTATCTGAAGCCAGAACGTAAATTGAATGTAGTACATGTATCTGAGACTCTGCTGAACACCAATTACTTGTAAAGTATTCAATCATAAGATTGACCCAATACAAGAGCATCAACTACACGCTGTGGTAACTGATAACATTAACTGCTTACGATGAGCAACAATCAGTAGCAGCAAGGTAGCTTTCGTTGTGATGCTGAATTTCAAGCGAAAGTTATTTACAATTACAAACTCTTACCTTGTGCACAGCCATAGAATTCTGCTCTCATGACGATGTGTCTATACCAGCCCCATGGGTGTATGCGGATGAAGCGAGCAACGATTTGAGGGAAAAGCCTGGTTGTCTTGATGCTATTTCGATCTCTGTTTCCAGCAAAATACTAAAACAAGTATTTCATTATTATGAAACAATTAATTATTATATAATTACAATTTGAAATAGAAATAGAAATGCTATAGTTTACAGCTTATTCAAAACTCCCACAATCACTTGGTAATGGCGAAGTTAATAAAATAAAAATAAAAATAAAGTAATCTACTATGCTGTAATTTAATGACAGTGTTAATTTGCTTGTCCAATTAATATGTCAAGAATTATTCTCAGTTTTCTTCAAAGCTGGATAGCCCAGCTAATTATTTTGATTCTACTAATATTCTTGTTGGATTTGCGCGGTATAAATATATATTATTATTAAGTGAAAAAGAAACATCTGACTATAACAAAAACAAATGCAAACATAGGTAGTGTAATTATGAACATACCCATCGACTACTCTTTGCCTTGTACTCAGTGAAGATGATTCCATCCTGACTGTAGGACACATAATACTGTGTCACCCACTGACTATAATCCTGTCGCCCTTGCGTGGCAATCTTAGTGATCCTCGTCAGACGACCAAAGTTCACCTGCAACCACTGATTCCTATCGTTGCGACGAGCTGCCCACCCACCAATTCTGCGGCCAATCCGCTTGTGGTTGAGTCGTGCTTGATAAGCAGCATGGTTGTTGTCCCAGCGGGAAGATGATGTAACTTGAATGTTTCGCAGCTTCCCATTCATCATACCCAATGGACGATCACAGCGCACTCCTGTGTGAATTACATGCACCATTAATAATTTGAAGCTGGTGCATATTTTTACATCGTCTCATAAATTGTCCTTTGTGATTCGCTGAATGTCAATGACAAAACCCAGTGCACTAGTTCCCTCCATACTTTGCAAAAATGTTGATAGCATTTCACTGAAATTATTTTTTTATTACTGTGACAACTTCAATGATAACCACAATCTAATAATAACCTGACAGATCTACTCTTTCCCCAACAGAACATAAAAACAGAATATTGTTAAACTAGAACCTACCAATTACTCGGCCATAGAACTCCACTCTCATTGATATCCAACTCCTCCAGGTGCGTGGATGGATTCTAACGTAACGAGCCAAGAAAGGCGCTCTGAATATGTGAGCTACCACTCTGAAACGATCAAAGTTACCTCGGAACACCTACAAATAACACACAAATTAAAAATGTCAAGTTTATGCAACTAGTAATATCATATTGGGCACATCACGGTACCTGTGTCCCCTTTTGGCTACTTTTTGTGCTTTTTCAATAATATCAATACTAAAAAAACAGCAGAACGAAGGCACAACCACGCACACTTTTGCAACTACCTGTGAAAATATCAAACAGGTTTGATCAATGCGGTTTTGATTGTATGCATTCAAAATCACATTGCATGCCACTACACACAGTGCATTGAAAATTGCATATTGTCGCAAAGGTGTGTGGCAAGCTTTAGGGAATCACCATTTATTCCCATTCAAACTCTTTCTTACACATTTCAAAATGGCTAAGCAGCTCAGGCTGCCAATAGGTTAAATAGTTATTATAATTATAAAAATTATTATTTTTTTTATTATTATTACATTAAAAAAGTTATACCTTCAATTTCATTAAGACATGATTAATCAACAACAACATACATTAACACTGGCAATATTAATAATACTGATATTAATAATAATAAGAATAATAAGAATAAGAATACGAATAAAAGTAATAAATGTGATATGAATAATAATGGTATAAATTATTTTGTATAACTGAAAAAATCAATTTTAGAAGTAGTATATAATCAGGTAGTACATGTATCATATCAAGAGGCAATTTCAGTTGTAGTATACGCACACGTTCTGAGATACTTTACACAAAATTACAAAAAAAAAGTAATGAAACTCCATACCCTAACAAGGCGATTTTCTTTGTATGACACGAAATTCCAGCCATTTCTGCTGTAGCTTACGGTATAACTAGTGACCCACTGGTGGGAATTCTGACGCCCCTGAGTGGCTACTCCGCTGAACCTGGTCAGAGCTCCAAAGTCCACTTGGAACCATTGTTTTCTATCACTCTTTTTAGCACACCATGCGCCACCGTTTCTACCTGCACGGCGTTGGTTCAGCCGTCCATTCCTTGCCTCGCAGTAATAGTTATAATAAGAAGACGCACGGAACATGCCATTATGAACACGCCCATCTTCCAAGCCAAGTGGCATGTCGTTCTTGTCTGTGGATAGTTTAAAGAACGGGGCAATAGGTAAACATATTACGACATTATTATACATATATTTGCATTTTAATTAGGCTTGAAGCGAATTGTGAAAGCAACAATTTTCTATTTGAGGAAGCTAATAAATAATTATGTAACAGGAATGCAGCACAACACAACACAACACCACACAACAAAACAAAACACAACACAACATCACACAATGTCACAAAACAGCACAACAAATACAACACAACAAAGTACAATACAAGACAACACAATACTGTACTTCACGTACAGTTTGTTAATGAAAAATAATCAGTTGCCATGACTGCAAAGGTACCACAGTGTTCATACACTGAAAAGCTACAAGTAAATAAACATTATCACAAAATAAAATATCTAATCTGAAAACTAATAACAAATAACAAATGTGGCGAATTCAATAAACTAAACTAAAACAAGTAATATGTAAGATATGCGAGTTGTTCGAGTTAGCAATTGGAATCTTCTTGTCAAGCATGTTAAATTTGCGTTCACCTACATTGTAGAAATTACTGAAGTCATTTGAGGCAATGAAGGGGTTTAAACTTTTTTCTAGAACAGCACTATTCATGTTTATAGTCAGTTCTGTGTTCAGGGAATTCAGGAATGGGTTTACAGGCGACTATTTCTTCTGATCGGTATTACATAAGAAACCACTGTCCAAACCATTTTGTGATAGGGCTATAATTTAAAATAAGAGGTTACATACCATGTGCACAGCCATACAACTCCATTCGCATGGCTATACGTGAATGCCAGCCTCTTGGATATACACGGATGTAATACGCCAGGGCTGGAGGGTTGATAGCATGTGACCTGAGGGATCTCCTGTCAGAGTTGCCTGCAAATGTCTGCAAACAGACAAGGTTTAAATGAAGATACTAGCAATATGAAGTGCATATTCAAGACGTTTTGTGAATAAAATGTGGGTTGACACTGACTAATATCTTTTCAAACGTTTCGGTGAAAATACTATAACCTTCCTTGGTTAAAAGCTATTGAAATGGCATTCGGATGTTAAAAACGGATAAAATATATGAGAAGTAAAAAAACTATTTTGGATTGGCTAAAAGTTTATAAATGCTGGGTGTGTGAATGTGTTCACTGATCGAGTTGGGTTCCATCATGGAATGCCATGCCTCTAAGAATAATCTTCCCGACCACTGTTGGCAACGATCAATGATAGGCACATTATCAAGTTCAAAATCATGTTCAGTTTGGACTTGGTTGTCTTCCAGGAAAATGGCACACTTCTGTTCTTTGGTTTGGGTTTTGAGCGCATGGTTGGTTTTGCCAATGTAGGCTTTCTCGCACTCACTGCAGATAATTGTGTACATGATGGCAGTGGATTAATCTTTGCTGACTTTGTCCTTTGGCTCCTTCAGAATTGCTCCCACAGTCTTGAATTTATGCGCAACATTAATGTCACGTCTTCTTAATACTTTTGCTGACTCTTCAGAAACACCTTGAATGTACGGCAGAACAACAACAAGGACCAACAACGTTTTGAGGTGAAAAGTACAAAAACAATTCTGTTGCAAATACTAAAAATAAACAGACCATATTATCTCTGGCCTAAACCTCATACTAGTGAACGTAACCTTACTGTATATGGTAAATGCGATTAGGCTTCACCACAGGCAAGACACTCTGAATATCCTCCACTGATACAGTATAACTCACCTTGACATTGTTATAATAATCTACGACCTTGGCAAAGTGGATTCCACCTTGACTATAAGCAATCCAATAACTTGTAACCCACTGGTTATAGTCGCCTCTACCCTGTGTCACAATCTTTGTTACTTTGGTTGCACGGCCCAGTTTCACCTGAATCCACTGGTTATGGTTATTGTACCGAGAACACCATGCTGAAGCCCAGCCTCTGGGAAATTTGCGGTTAAGTCTCGCTAAATACGCTGCATGTTTGCCATTGAATTCTGAGGAGGCTGTAATGGCCTTGTTGGGCATCTTTCCTGACTGTAGTCCAAGTGCCGTGTTATACTTTCGACCTGATTGTTTCAATAATGATAAAATTAACAAGATAAACCAAGCACTTTTGAAAACATTCTGAGTTATGACCCAAATAAAATCTGGTGATTAGTAAATTAATTAATTAATTAAATAATTAATCAACTAATTGCATAATTACTGGTTCATTAGCAGTTCTCTCAGGTATTCCAAGTCAGTTATAGAACAACTAGCATCTAATAATTCTACGTTGTATCACCAATAGCATTCACTGAGTCAATTATTAGAAACATTTTCTAAATGTGTATAGAAATCATGGAGTGACGTCACGCTGGCTCGTGCATGCAACTGTAGCTCACTCCTTTGAAAATGGCGAAAGAGATGACATGGTTTCTTCTAAATGCATTAAAAACAGCGTTGTTTGTGTATCTAGACATCAGGTATCTGGAATGACATGGTAGAACACTCGAAAAGCAGAGGGAAATCACAGATTTTCTTCGTTTTCTCTCAACAATTATCTTGTGTTTTACTAACGTCATTCGAGTGCGTGTGCACCACTGTTCTAATGCTTCAATAACACAACCACCCCAACTTCATCTGACCAAGACGATGTGCTACGTTTGAATGCTAATAAACCACTCTGATTATGTATAGGCTTTCATTTACCCTTATATTTTATTTACCCTTATATTTTCATTTACCCTTATATCCGAATTAATTTGTATCTGAACTGTCTAAACTGGCTTCAGTTTTAAGAAAAGTCTGAACATAATCATATAATTTCTTTAGACAGATCCAAATCTTTTTGTACTTACCCCGTTTTATTCCCATTAGCTCAACCCTCATTGAAGTCCATCCATACCACTTCAAGGGATAAACTCTGACCTTGCGCGCTCGTATTGGTCGGATAAACCAGTGGGTGACAACAGTCTGTCGGTCAAAGTTTCCTGAAAAGATCTGGATTGCCAAAACAACAGTGCAGTGTTACTCAGTAGATTATACAAATACCGATTATTGTAAGCCCAAACGTGTGTTTTGAGTACCCAATAAAAAAACGTGACAACCACTGTCTTTCATCTAAATACTGCTATGTAAGAATTAATGTAGATCCATAATAATTCTTCAAGTCTCCTGTCATATGAAATACAAAGTAGTGAATGCACAATACTGGATTTACGAAAAAAGGGTGGCCTTAATTCCGTACTAGCGAATCCCTGTTTTGGGCCAAAATCTGATCTGCACCTTTAAGCATAACCAATGTTTACCTTGACCCTGCCATGCTCCTTATAGTTTAGGAATCGATATCCCTTGGTGTAACTCAATCTGTATAACTTAACCCATTGCGATGCATCATATCTCCCTTGTGTTTGGATGCCTGACACAATGCCAACTCCCTTAAGATTGATCTCGAGCCATTGTTTACCATCATTGGTGCGTGCACACCAGGCCCCAACACGGCCACTTCTAGTCGGTTGGTTCAGGCGAGCACGGTCTGGGCCATGGGCATAGTTGTGAGAACTACTGGCAGACAATTCACCTCCAAGAACTCTACCATCCTCAACACCTATTGGCAGCTTGTGGGCACCTGAGAAATAGGAATTGAAAAAAATGACTGTGGTTCCAAATAAATGATGAAATGACTGAATGAAAGACGTGAGGAAGCAAACTATTACCCCAAACTACATGGTGAACTAAAGGAAGACAAAAAAAATGGCCTGTAAAAATATTGCTTGTAGTCACTGCCTTCTTGACTTCAGCTTTCTACAATAATACAATTTATGCATGATGCAACACGAACTGTTGTTTTTTAGTATTATTTTCTTTTATCGAATATTTTCTAGATTCGTGCATACACAGGAAAAGGAAATACTTCCAGGATATTACGGGACTTCCAGGAAGCATGCGAACCCTGTACATGTACTGTATAGCGCTTATCAGTTTCATACTTCTATTATTAATATGTATACAGCTATTTCCGAAAAGGTTGAATTTTGAAACATACAATAGGCAACAGAAAAAGCGCAATAAAAACTAGTCTGCATGATAGGAGCTCTTATTTCCTGAATTATTGGATCAAATGCACAACAACAACATTCTATGAAGGTGCTTCGCTGGCTTCTTGTGTTTGGTTTATACACATTTGAGGATATAGTACTCCCATACTTCACTTCGAGTCAACATATTTTAAACAGCTGTACAAGAGTTGCTCAAAGCACAACACAAAACGGTAAAAGGAACAACGAAGTCGGATTGAATTGGTCACAAAGCAAACCTAAATCTCTTTCACTGCCTGTTTTTTTTATTTTATTGGATGTCTGTTTGGGGTTTGTGTTTCTCCAAATACACATCTGGAACTACAGTTTAAAGTGTCTTGTACGTACCTATATGACAACCGTAGAATTCCACTCTCAAGGAGATATACCTGTACCAGCCACGTGGACGAATCTTGATGTATCGACCACGGATAGCAGGTACCAATGGATGGGATACAACTGTGTTGCTGTCGCGATTAGCCTGGAATATCTGTACAATATTTTCAGAAATGCATTAATGAGTTCCTTCAGTTTCACAGTTATAAATCTAGGTTTAGGATTGCGAATTACATAAGAAACGCAAGCTCAATTGCACTAGTTGCAGGGTTCATCATGAAGATAAAATTTCATGAGTTATTTCCAGGGTATTTTCCAGGGTAGCAGAAACGTCTTTCCTAGATCCTGTAATCTATTATTTCACGGCACAAGGAGCAAAAATGTATGCACTGTAAACCATTTGAACTACAGAAAACAATATTTTGTTAAGAATGATTCAGAACTGCTTCATTAGTCTACCAACACTCCAGTAGTAGTTTGTACAAACCCTGGTCTGTCACTTAAAAACGTCTATCCAGATGTCGATAGACAAACTCTATTTTCAGAGGTTTTCAAGAGCTCGAGAAGTATTACAAACCCTGTAGTTTGTCACGTATCTGCAGTGTGCGGGGTTGCAAGATGTGGAAAACTTTAATTTGAATGGAATTTGAATTATTAGTGTACATTCGCTGCATAGTGTCGTATTTATATCAGTTTATGAATATCTATTCCCTATCTTTAGATGTATGATACACCACACAAGCCATTTGGTGAACAATACCTTCATTACACTCTTCTGCTTGTAGATAGCATAGTTGACTCCATCTGTACTAAACATCAGATAGTAATTTGTGACCCATTGTCTTTGTCTTGGTGAGCCCTGAGTAGAAACCCGCACCACCTGCGTTGGACGGCCAAAGTAAATCTTCAGCCACTGGTAATGGTTGTTGTAGCCAGCACGCCAAGCGCCCAGATACTGTCCACTGACTTTGGCATGGAGTCTTGCAAGTCTAGCTTCTTGGAATTTGTTAACGCTTGATGATGCAGTCACTTGCCAGTTCTTAATTCGGTTATTTCGCATTCCCAATGGTCTGTTACACATAGCACCTATGAATACCACAAATAGTTTGCCTTTCAAATTGTGCATTGTTAACTCCTTAAGTCTCCAGAGTTTCTATGATAAATTGTCTCAACACATAACTAAACACAAGTATGTCCATTCAAATGAAAGTGCTTAATGCACTGCTGACGAACATATGGGTAAACAATGCGACCACTTGAATGAAAATTCTTGATGAGAACTATTTTAATAGTTTCCAACAAAATCATTTGAGCCCCGAGACTGACTTTCAAAACTGAGTGAAATATCATAGCGTCTTGACATATGGATAAACAATAATTGCGACCATTTAAACGATAATTCATGATGAATTGGCACAATAAGTATGATGTCACAAATTCTCCTTAATCCACAGAAATGTATATTTATACAATGAAAAATGTGTAAAAACAGAAACAATAAAAATAGGAAAGTGAAACTCCAAATTTGGTCATACGTGTCCGGTAGTGGCAAAACGCAACGTCAAAGTTGTTCTCTAGTTACATTTTCGGAACTTTCTATAAATATCTTAAATACGTTTAAGATATGTAAAGTTGAAATTGGCACAGACACTTTCTGTGCCCCATCCCTACCCCGGGACAGATGGGATTAACACAAAGTATCAGTATGTATGATGATGAGATCATGTTCACAACATATGTACAATTAGAGCATTTGCTATTTAGATGCACAGATGACAAACCAAGACACATCTCCAAAGCAACGCACCCAATCGACAGCCATAGAGCTCAAGTCTCATTGAAATACGACTATACCACGTCTTCGGGTAACAACGGACATAGCGAGCTTTAAACGGGCGCAGCAGCTTGTGAGTTACAACTAAGTGTCTCTCTTGGTTTCCTTGGAAGAACTGCACAAAAAGTGTAATCAGTTTACTACACATACAACTGCAGTAAGTCTTAGATTTATTGTACTTTCCATTTGTACGTTCTGACCTGTTAGCAGTCCTGTTAGCGCCTACTTTGTACATTACAAGTGTCTTGCACCGAAACAGGTGAACTACGCTGTACTTCTAGTAAAGTAGCAAAAGGTGCCCCTTCTGCTAGATAACTGACTGATCAGCTGACGGACCAGACCGAACAAATGGAAAGTGCCCTTTGCCGTCTCAGTCTCTTGGCGCATTCATTTAGGGTATTCTTATTCAGGTATAGGAATAATACGGAATGCATTCTGGCCATTCTGTCACCTGCAACAGAACATGCAGAATGTATTCCAAGTATTCCGGAATAGGAATAGCTCCCAGACGAACGCTTTTTCCGATTTATTCTGACTATTCTTATTCCGGAATAGAGCCAAACGAACTTGCCCTTAATTTGAGTCTGTATAACACAATAGTTTGATCTCTCGTTCATGTATTTTTGTGATTTGCTATATGATAATGTTCTGATATAACATAGTGGATTTGTTTTGTAGATTGAATAAAATATAAGTGGCAACATGTGATAACATGCATGAATGTTTGTCATACATGTATTGTTATTAACTATTATAACATGACTATGAATATCTGTTGTACCTATATTGACTGATGAAATATGACGGTTCATATATTATTGTGTATTATATCATACTGGTCTGCTATATATTGTAGCAAAATGGTAGGTTTTATCACGGTGGACGTTATATTTTATAACACAATGGTCTGTTATATATGCTAACACAATGGCACATTATATCGTTTATGGTATTACATTTATCATGCTGGTCTGCTATACATGTATATGGTAACAGAATGGCAGGTTATATCATGATGGTCTGTTATACATTATAAAACAATGATCTATTACATTATGGTGGTATGATATAAAACACAACAGGATTGACTGAAATGTTTACCTTGGTATTTCTTCCTTCCTTGTACGGATAGAAGTTATTACCATCTCTGCTGTATGCTAATGTATAAATCTTCACCCACTGGTTTGCCTCATATCGTCCCTGTGTAGCGATTCCCTTCACTAGGGCCATTGTTCCAATATCGACTTGTATCCACTGTTTGTGATTGTTGTATTTTGACATCCATGCACCTCTTCCTCCACTATTTCTGTGCTGAAGTCTTGCCCTCCATGGACCATGGTGAACATCGTACATTGATGAAGCTCTTAGGTGCTGCTTACCTATTCGCCCATCTTGCATTCCAAGTGGTGCAAAACACGGATCTATAACATGAGACAACATAACAGTGTTAAGGTTACATAATAAGATTTCAGATACACTTTTTCAGTTTTCTGTTTTTTTACTGTTTGGAATCCAGTTTAATAGTACTCCAAATTGTTGAAAATTTTATTTCGAAATTTTAAAAACTTGCGGAGATATTGAAGAATATGTTTTCTGAACCTTTTTCATTCGCGGGAAATTTTGTTTGTACTTGGCAGCTAAGGTGTTAATGGATCCCGGTTGGGCGCGCAG
>JANVCJ010072159.1:0-12390 GCA_026413505.1 Epizoanthus ramosus
AAATTGTTGTTTTTGCCCTCAAAAATAGGGGTCGACTTATACACGGGATCGACTTATACACCGGAAAATACGGTATATATTCATTTAGTTATTTCCGGCTTTATTAATCATGGTATCTACAGAAATAAGAAAGAAGCAGATTGTTTCATGACGTCGTGATTCTTCAAGTTTGTGGCGGATTATAATCTATTGTGTCTCGCCAATCGGGGTAAAAACAAGGTATGGTAATGTGACACCACAAAACTACAAAAAATCTGCAAGAATTTGACTCCATTCTTTTAAATATCTGCAGAAGAATTGCAGATTTTGACTGAGTAACAAAATAGCCGTAAATAGAAATTCCTGAAACTTTGGTGAATGTACGTTAAACTTGGTTCCCGTAATCAGTTTTTCCTTTGGAATAACTGATCACACAAATTTAAATTTATTTCTTGCTTTACAGATTTTCAGTTTCTCGTCAATATTGTGGCACAAAATTTTCATTACTTACTCTTGAATCTGCTAAAGTTCTGGATGTCTCCAGTCTGACTAGCAGATCTTTTATGTCCAGCACGTGCCCAGCATCAAACACACCTCCCTTTTAATTGTACACCAAATAGCTGAGGCTGATCATAAGTTGTTACAAAATATTCATACATACCCAAATGCGACTTGGTAATATTTGACAGTTCTAACTCTTGATGATCGTGGCGAGCTTCTAGTTTCAGCCTTTGGGGTGGTGTTTTCGGCTTTTGGCTGGCCTTCAATTCTGAGTAAAATTCATAATAGAACAAAATGGTTAATTACGTTATATAAAGCTTTAACCAAGAATGTTATCTTGTGCAGGAGCTGATTCTACATACATTTTTACATAATGTGAATATGTACATGATTGTACATGATTGTACATGTAACTGTGTTCAAAGTGAAGGTAGTATCAGGAGTAATATTTTTAAAATTATATGATGGATAGATAGATAGCTTATTTATAAAATACATAAGCTGCTTGCAGCCTAAGGGCTGAATTGCGTATTTCAATTACAACATATGGTTAAAAATTCTATTATACTTTAAAACTATTTACAAATCCTTATATCTAAAAACTACCTTTAGTTAATTACCCTAAGTTACATATCATTTATACACGATGAAATAATAAAAGTGTTTCTATAAATCGGTCCATCTTGAATCTGGGAACTGCAAAATGCCTAGCTTTCCTTAATGAGTATCGATTTGGTTTCAAATATATTTACAATTATAATATTTAATAGTATTTGCCAAACCAGTGAATATTGCTTTTCACACACTCTGATTAATAAATCAGAATAGTAATATCCAATGATATCCACCCCTGGCCATTCTGAATGTATGACTGCTCACAAGTGTGATCCTAACATATAAAGTACATTTTGCTTTCTTGAAGAAAATAAAGATCTAATTTTAGTGACTCCCTATTCACTAGTTTGGCAAATACTAAAAACAGTTATTCCCTTCAGTGTTGGTGCCTGGCAAAAAATATTCACCTTTCAGTACCACATTTGCAGCACGGTGACTATCCATCACTAGTCATGCAGCTCCACTTTGACCTTGGAATAATTGTTAATTATTAACCCTATCATGGCTGGGATATTTTTGGTGTCAGGAAGGCTCTCCATTTTCCCCTGACCAATTACATTAATTTCAATATATATTTAGTAAACAGGCACCTGACTAGTAAATAGCTCCATATAGTAATTTAATGTTGTTTAATTTAAAAGTGGTGGAAAATAAAGTTGTTCTTTAATTTCCTTATTATAAATGGTAGCAAAGCCATAATTGGTAGATTAGTTAATTAGTCCATGATGTACATTTTGGCAATTAGCAAATTTAATTATGACGTCATTGGTTTTCATGGCAGCCATCTTGGATTTTTTCTGATATCATGCCTTAATTGATTTGAAAATAATTAAAAAAACAGAATTGGCCTTTGAAAAGTTAGGTTTTTGACAAAAACCGTCAATCATAAACCTTCTTGCCATGGCAACAGAGCAGCAGCTATAGCTATGGTTAGCACAACAAATTGTCTGCTAAGAAATTTTGGGAAAAGTCAGAAAGTTTCAAGTTGATAGCATTTAGCATTTGGGAATGGCAAAATAAATGCCTGCCCCGTCTCACCCACCCCCCCCCCCCCCCCAAAAAAAAGAGCCCAGATAGGGTTAAAGTAGTGAATGTAAAAGGCCTGGCTCTGGTTGTTCAAAGAGTGGATAGCGCTATCCATTGGAGAAGTCCCTATCCATAATTATTTTGGATAAGTGTTAACTATCTAGCTTGTAAATCTTGTGTTTGCTGGATAAGGAATAATCCACTGGATAACTTGCTATTCACTCTTTGAACAACCAGGACCTGGACTAAATCCACCCAAAATTGCAGCAGCACTGACAACAAAATAATATATGTGTGATATATAATATTAATACTAACTGTAAAATCCCAGATAATTTAGAAAAGATTAATATATACTTAAGACTTAGTTGCTATCCCTTTCAGTCATTTTCGGTGACCCTTTAATGCAATTTTCCCTACTCTTGTAAAACCCATAATTGAAGCTATGGAGGTCATGTACATGTAATTAAGGGGGTAAGACAGTAAGTTATAACCATTCAAAATTTCCCCTCACTGACATCTGATCTAAATCTAATTTATAAATAAAACTCAGCCTTGTGTACTTACACATGTACATGACTTATGTATAGTGTATCTTTATAAATTAATTAACTAAGACACTAAGGGTGCGTTTGATTGACCGTATTCCGGAATAGGAATACACTCGGGACAATTTCAAAATGTCTCCTACAATCTCTGAGCAATAAAATTATTGCGCTGAATTATGTATTATGGTGAGCTGAAAACTAATAGTTTCGTTTGGTATATTTCTAAGAAGGAATACTGATCAGTTCAACAGATCGAAGTTTTTATTCCGTGTATTCTTATTCCGGAATACGGTCAATCAAACGCACCCTTAATGGTGTTTCTTTGCCTAGTTACTTCTTACATTTTGTTTCTTATTTTGAAACGTTTTTTAATGCTGCATGACATGAATTACCTCAATTTTCATTTCATTGAGGACAAATCCACCCCAGCAATCAGCTTTTTTCAGATTTTTGTGTGTGCAAGGGAAGCTTTAGAAAGCAATGCCACTACGCAGAAGCTACTACAAAAGAAATTTATATTTTTGTAGAAGTCAAATTGCCCCCTCCCCCGGATCATCAGTATGTCAAATGCCCATACCAGTGGCAATGAAAAGTCGTCAAATAAATGGCCTATGTCCGTACCCCCTTCTCCTGGGGCTTACATTGATAGGTGCATAAGTCCAATGCAAATTGGTTTAATTCTAACATTTTTCACATTCACATATACAAATCATAAAAAGGTGTCCAATAGTCAGTATATAGGTGCTAGCAAAACCAGTTACACGAATGTACACTAAAAATGCTATAATTTATAATACCTTGGATGCCATCTGTATCCGTATTTTGATGCCTTTTTTATATATCCAGCTGCTGTTGCCAGAGCACACTTATGTGTTCAGGAATGTTTTCATTCTTTACATTCTGGAACATGACCACCATGTCATAATGGTCATCCTCCATTTCAATCATTTCTTCTTCCAGCTTTGCTTTTTCCCGCTGTTCTGATTTTTGTTGCTTCTGCTCTGCCTTGAGCTTTTCAATAAGGTTTCCTTTTGTTAAGTAGAATGCCGGTAATAATTATCTTGGTGTTGGGGGTTTGGCATTTAATCTCCGTAATGGTGGCATTTACAGTGGCGGCAATATCATCTGGTAGGTTCGAGTTGAGGTTGTTTGTCCCACATAGATATACAAGAAGTTCAGGTTTGTTGATTGCTCCCATTCTTACCCTCCAGTCTACATTCTCTACCCGGTCCCCCCTGATGCCCAAGTTTTGGACTTGGAGGGGGGCTAGGTAGGTGTCCCATACGTTGTCGTAGCATTGCAAATTCGTTATCATCGAGTCCCCGATTAAAACCGTCTTAGGGTATGGGAGGCAGGTGGTGGTGTGGGTCTCATAGCTCATCCACCATGTAGTCCTCGATCTGTGCTGGGGTGGTATCGGGGTACCAGTTGGTGCTGTTGGAGGACCTTGGCTTTAGTAGTTTATCAGTTATTCTGGTCTACTTTCCACATGTGAGAGGCGAAACTGGGATGATTTTTAATCAAGTCAATTACACACGCATACGGAATATGTGAGTTGTGCAGCACAAGTTGATTTCGACTGTGCCATTTGGGTTTGTCTACTATCTTGCCCTTTCTCATCTCTGGAGTCTTTTTAAGATTGTATTCCTACTTCTTGCACGCATCACAACAGTTCCCCTTCGAATTTGTTAGCACCTTGCACTCCTTGGAAAACAACACTCCTTTGTGGATTTGAAAGATCTTTAACGTCGTAACAGTAGCAGTTCTCAGTCAGGTCAGAGTTGGTGGTCAATCCGAGAAACCCGGAGCAGATCGATGTCTGTGCCATGTCTTGAAGTAGGAATTGGGCCTTTTCTTGCAGTCTTATTGATTTAGTTTTGTCAGGAACCGAGATTTCCCTCTCGTGGTGGGTCAGCTGTGTTTTAACGGAATTGCCTGCATTTCGGAATGCGACTTCCGTTACTGCTCTTCGACCATTAAATGACAAATTTGAAAAATTGATGAAGCAAATTGAATTTGGGCATTCTTCACTTGCCATTCGGGTTCTATAAAGTCCATGTTACTGCTGAAAGTTGCAAAATCATTGTCAACTGAATGCATTGGCTGTGGAGGCGACACTGAGGATTTTCGCTTGAGATTACTACACACCCAAAACTGTACGGATTTACCATTATGATTCGTCAGTTACACTTGCAAAATCTAAACTGGTAGATTGAGAACCTCGAGGAAGGTTCTCATTGCCCAAGGACGCTACATATAATGACCCTAGAACTTCAGAATGTAGATGGTTGGAGTCATAGCTCCACGGATAATTGAAAACAGCTTGTATGTGACGAAACTCGTCATCATATTTCAGAACTCATGTCCATACAAATTTGGTACTGAGCTCCATAATTTTAACCGTGTAGGCTAAATAGTGCTGCACGTCTTGTTGTGATGACAGCTTTCCACCCTGTAAGAGAGTGTGAAATATACAGGTGTTCCCAATTACCCACTGTGCTAGTCTTACATTTTCTAATTTAGTTTTCTTAGGCCCATATGTTACTACTAATTTTGTAGTGCCTCGCTCTGAAATAGTGTGTTCATCTATGCTTTGCACTATTTTGTCAATAAAGTCAATTATTCTTAAAACTCGTTCACCCTTGGCCAGCTGGGCTGGTTTGAGGAACATCTCTGACAACTGCCAGTCCTGTGGTGCCGCCAGTACCATTTTGAATTAATATATGTCGGGCCCCAGGCTCCGCATGAACTACCAGTGCTGCACGATTTTGGGGGCCTTGGGGCCAATTCTTCCTTCAATGATGTTGATGTCTGAGTCGCGTTCACGTTTGGGACAACAATGTTCTCAGCTGGTCCATCTGGGAATATTCTTGGAGTATGTAGAGTTGGGCCTCTTGCATTTGCCTTTTCCAGTTGCTCCAGCCACCGACGCATTTCTAAAATATCTCGTTTTAGCTGCGAGACTCGTGCTTGTTTGGCAATGGCATCTTCTGCCAGCTGTAAGTTGTGCAATTCTTCTGCCAAGGCCAATTCGTAATCCATCACATTTTCAGCTGTCACAAACTGGTACATGTACTGTTGTTCGCTACTAACTCCTCGGCGATGTTTTACTGGGTGCTTGATGTCCAGATCATCATCGTCCTCCTCTGGTTTGCCAGTGCAGTATGGACCAGGCATGGTCATTGTGAGGCACTTTGCAGCCCGAACACTTTACAATGCATTGGGTTTCGCCATCTTCAATATTTTTCTCTAACTGTTGACTTGTGTCATCCATAGTATACACAGAGATTGAGGAAGAAAAAGCCTTTGCTATTGCTGTTGCTGCATTATGCTTGCTATTTGCCAGTCTGGGTAAGTGGAGTTGAAGCTGCTTTATATATCCCACGTTGTTAACTGTAATATCTAACTCGGGTATAGAGTTTTTATATTTGTAATTTACACTGTTTATTCAGTTTCCAACTGCCGTAAGTGCTAATAAACTATTAATATTACGATTTATTTTCACCTAAGACGTGCATCCCCTTGGGATTTAACGGCTGCTATGCACAATCCATCGAAAACCTTCAAAGTTTGCATGAAAGCTGTTGGGGACAGGATCTTTACTTGAAATCGGCTCAGCTTGAGCTGTAATAATGAGTGTCCCCTTTGCAAAATACGATCACCTAAAAAGATTTGGCCTTTTCATGCGTCACGAAAAATATATAAAATGCTTTCGCGTTCTCGCGAAAATCAAAGCAATCACGTGGTTGTGCTCTTCAAAACCTCTTGCTTGAGCCGCTCTTGAATGACCTTGGATTTCATCAGATCAGACATGACATCCATGCAAATGTGATTCTCCAGACCGCAGGAATTTGACCACACACGAGAGTCTACAAGCGTTGTGATCCTGTGATGTCTGATAAGAGGTTTTGAAAACAAAAATACCAAACCTTTTCAGACTGTTCACAGGTCATTAGGTGAGTTTGAAGAATTTGGTCTCCGCTGTCAACTCTAAAAACTAGCAGAGCATGAAAATTTCCTTGTAGCTGTGAGTTGTTGGGATTATCATGCCATCGGCATCGAAGTGCGATGTTATTTTATCTGCAACAGATGTAAGGACTCTCTGTTCTTAGCAACTAATTGCTGTAAAACATTGTTCAGTTGCTTGTCAACTGGAATGGCCTGGCGTCTCATGATCTGACGAAAATTTGATAATGCGATTACGGAGAATGGAAATTAAGTCTAGATTTAGCCCACGCAACGTGCGGTCAGTAAACACCATATGAGACTATACTTTGCTTAACAATGGAGACAACGCCTTTGTTTATACCTCCGCATTGCACACGCCCTTTGTCTTTCAGCCAATAGAAGTAGACCTTCTTGGGGGGTATTGCACCATTAAACACGGCAAAATGGCGGCCAAGGAGCAGTTGTATTGCTTTTCTGTCAAAAACCGTGTTCTTTTTACTTGAATTACGGCGAAATGGCCATTCAAACATCATGAATATTATTTCTATGGCTGTATTTTATCTCTAGAATGCTTTTAGAAAGCTACATTTGCCAAGAACCATCAAGTTTGGTGAGGAAATCCACTAGCTCTCCGCGATAGAGTGATCATTCCTTGACATTTTCCATTGGTAAGTATTCTCTTAGGGACGCTTCGATTTTACCAAATGTTCATTTTCCGAGACCTATGTTTGCATAGAAACGGTCCACTGATCAGCATATTTTAGGGCAATGCTTCTCGTATAACATGGGTTTTGTGAAACTGTGTTTAGCGTGGACATGAACTAGGGGAAAAAGTGTTTTGAAATATATTTTTAAATATCATTCTCAAACTGAATTAGAAATAGTATTAAGGCCCAGACACATGATGCAACATTGCATGCAACGTTGCACGCAATGAGAGAATTTCATTGTGTGGCCACCTATGAAAGTGTTATTTGCAACGTTGCGTGCAACGTTGCAGAAGTAGAAACCAATCCTACTTCTGCAATGTTGTATGCAACGTTGCAAGTGGTGGCCACACTTGATTGAAACAATTGCGTGCAACGTTGCGGAAGCCGCCAGTGTCTGATGAAACGTACTGTGTGTGCTTCGAGGAAGTGCATTTTCGGTGAAACTGATTTCCCTTCGAAGTGTCCACGGCAGTAGGCCATGAATTTCATAATGTCTTGAGCTGAAATTTAGATGAATGGACAACATTGCCTGTAAGTGTCACAGTTATACTTTGTAGTTTCTGCATCCTGACTCTCTATACATTTGGCAGCGTTTTGAAAAATATTAGTTTGGCTTTCAATTGATAATAGTCATAGTCATGAAAAATATACTATTTATAGTATCACTAACTGTTTTCTATAATTTATCAATCCTGATTATTTTGTAATAAATAAAATAAAATATATTACTGTTCAGCATTCAGAAAAATAATACAAAATAATGCCACTGAGATATTTTAAATATTAAATTACCAAGGACGTTTATTTGTTCATCGTTCATTGGAAGTCCAGGTTCAGGTACTTGTCCTGTAGGACTTTAGCATCGTCCACCAGTTCTGGGCACTCTTTCTTTGCCACATCAAGAATTGTACAGCACATCTTGGGGATATTTTCAGACTGTGTGGTTGAAATATTTTTTTTAAAAAAAATTTCAGATTAATGCATTGATAAAATATTGATTATTTCATTGGTTCATTCAAAATTACCCTGAGCAGTTTGTGTACATCATTGCCATTGAAGCTGTTGCTGTGGAAAGCATTACGGCAGATTCCCATATCAGTGAGGACTTTGTCTTGTGCTTTGTAGACATAACCTGCGTGCTTTGGGAAGGCTGTACTCGATCTGGCTGCTTCTGCTTTTTCATCCTGTGGCGAAAATACATAAAAGTACGATATGAATGTATTTGATCAGTATTGCAATTTATGTTATGCATAATGCTTCCATGCATTCAGAAATACATACCTCAACAATAGCTTTTTGATGTGTTGTGTGGGCATGGGTTAGTAGCTGTACAATCAAGGGGTTCGGGCTGGTTTCTGTATGATCAACATTGCCATAGGTCAGCAGGGCAGTAACATAATCCGTGGTTGCTTGTGCTTCTTCGTGGACTCTGTCTGCTTCCTTCTCATGCTCTCGGGCTGTTGTAAGGACAGTGCTGTAGTCTGTAAAGTCTGATCCCATTTCCTCTCCCTTTTCAGATTTGATCTGGGCAATCTTGACATCAAGTGCTTGGCAGTCATCCATAATTAGATCGTAAAACTTCAAGAAGATAGATGCTGGGATGCAGATCTGGATAATAAAGTATAACAGTTATAGTTAACTAAGTATTGTTTGTAGTCGGCCTCCAGAACATTCTAATTTATGGATACTCTAGTGGTATACATAAACATATTCTACACTAACCTGATCGATTGGTATTGGGCAGAAGATACTCGTGGATGACATTGCAGTAGTCCTTGGCCTTGATGTTCCCACCTCCTTTCTCTAAGAACTCTGCTAGCTTCTGACGAAAGTGCTCCAACATACGGGGCTCACTCGGGCTTTGGTCCTCCACACATTTGTTCATCTGTAGAGCCAATATGGTGCACCACAGACAGCAGTAACGTCCTATTGAACACAAAGATAGTTACTGGAAGTCAGTAACTAATAGATTAGCAATAGTACAGTTACTATAATTGGTAGTTACAAATAATTTTCAATTACATAATTACCATTTGGTCCTGATATTCCCATAATCCTGCAAATGAAGAGGACAAAGGATTTTCCCCTGTTACAAAGACAAATATATAAGTATTTTAGTGCTAAGAAAATTGGAGTTAGTTTGAAAGTATTCCAATTCGTACATAGAAATTATAGAAATTCAGAAATATTTTCTTAGCCTTCTTCCACTTCCTGTTTGTGAGAGAATTGAGTTGGTCCATATAACGCTGTGAAATGGTGCGGAGGTTGTTTCTGGTATCTTTTGCTTCAAATATGGCAAAGACAATTGTGTTCTTGCTGGAGTTTGTCTTGTTGACATTGCACAGTTGAAATTCAGATTTCATCGAGCCTCCTCCATGATCACCCCCAATCTTGACATATATCTTGTCAGGTGGAATAGCACCACCGTGCCAGGTTAGAAGGTTGTCACTATTAAAGTAAGGAAATTATAGATCATAATGTAAGCAGTTGCTTTTGTGAAAATAATAACTTGTGACATAGTGCAGATTAATTGAGTCTGCATACAACTGTTGTTGTTATTACTATTACTAATACTGTTAGAAAGCTATTTTGAATAAATAAACTTGTCAGATTTTTCAATGTAGTCCAATACTTTGTCCTCAAGGTCAGTGATCAGGCAGCAGGGTGTTTCAGTCTTCTTGCCCCTCTTCTCACCATGCTCCATTGGACACACCTCTGCTTCCAGTCGTTCACCAATGAGCTCCCGTTTCTGCCCCCTCTGTACTTTTTCACTGTCCATCTTCACACCCCACCTTGAAAACCATCTGGCAAAGTGTTGTCAAAAACTAGGCCTGCTTGGATGGGAGTTCCAGCACGAGCTGCTTTCCAAGTGCTTCATGCAGAATTTGCTCACGTTCTTCCCTTGGGGTACTATTTAGCATGTCGACTAAGAGGATTCCAGTTTGTCCTTTGCTAACACTGCTTCCAATACTCTGCATGTTTCTTGTTCGAGTGCGACGATGGCATAAACTAATGTCAGTAGTCGGTTTTTGGGCTTGTGGAACGTGCTGCAGAACAATTGGCTGAAAAAGGTAACAAATTGAGTAAAATTAATAGAGTGTGCAGTATTATTAAATATAGCCCAAAAATAGACAGATTGGTTAATGGGTATAAATATATGAAAAGAAAAGGGATCAGTTCCCGAATTAAATTTCTTACCTTTACACGTGTTTTACATTCCACTTTGCCATCCTTGAGCTTGGCCTTCATAAACAGCGTTGCACATGCTTCTGACTCGGCACTAATTTTGTCCTGGCGTAGTTCTTGCATCACCTCACTCAATGTTTTTTCCGCAGATGGGACTTGTGGGGTGGGTGGGGTTTGCTTTTCTGACTGATTATCTTTTTCACTTAGGTCGCATTTATGAGACAACTGCAGCTCTTGCACCGAATTTTCTGCGCAAAAATTGAATGGAGCGAGAATCTCGTTAGTGGGCTAATTTCCATAACTGTTTTGGCCTCTGATTTGCAGATGGGACACCTAGTGATTGACAAAGTTGTTAATACTTGTGTGAAGCATTCGGCGCAGAAAATGTGTTCGCATTTTATTAAAACTGGCTTGTTGAATAGTTCCTGGCAGATAGCGCAGAAGGCGTTTTTCATAACCAGTTAACTGGCCTCGAACTTGCTATTGAAATTATCACTGCACAAAGACGGCTGTTGGTGGCGATTTCGTCAGCTTTGGCAACAAGTGCCTGGGCGTTCAAGCTCTCCCTCGCATTGGTTCTGTTGCTGATGCACTCCTTGGAAAAGCGAGAGATTGCCTCTTTTTTCCTGGCCTTCCACCTTTTTTAAGTTTGGAAACAATTGTGCATGTTTTGCAGTTCCTGTCATTGGAGTGCGGCTCCCATTGGACAACTGTTTTGCGTGATTGAGATAAGTAACAGGGCACAATCGAGGAGGGTGAACGTCATCTACGTCTTTCTCTACTTCGATTTTAAACTTGTTTTGCATCATGGATGGATTTACCCTACAGTCATAACTGCTTAGTTTATACTTTTCGTTAGATTTAGAAAGCTTCTAACCCACAAACCCGACAAAGGAAAGATAAACATTGAGCGTGATGCTCAGCCATAGTGGCACAAGGTCACTGCTGGACCTGATTTGGTGTCGATATTAAGTTGGATCGTTCAGTTGTAAAAATTGTCCTTAAGAAAACGAAACCTTGTGAAATACCTAGTAGATAGATGACTTTGATCGGATTGATAGTTTGTTAATCTAAAGAAACTTGACAAACACGCCTTTTTTTTTCAAAGTTGCTTTATTTATGCAAGTTGCGCTTCCGCCGCTGACGAAATTGCTTACATTTCATAACCGGCCAAGTATGAAAACAATGACTGCACCTAAAATTTTATTACGCACAAATTGATTTCATACGTAGGTATTTCAAATATCTATCTATTAGCAAATATATCCATCAACACTTGCAATTTCCATCACGTTTTATAAACCAACCACGGCTGCTTCAAACAGCTAGCTAGCGTCCCGTCCTATCTCTGTTTGTTATTAACCAGTTTATAACTTCAGAGTTACGTCATAAAGTTAATAAAGTGGTCATTAACTAAAGTTCTGCTTCAAGCTGTCTGAAACAGCCGTGATGCATCTCATACTTTCAACACGTATGTTTCTTGAACCTATCAGTCACTGTCGTCCAATGGAACTTCACTGATTTCTCAAGTTTATACGAGTTCCGTCCGCATTTCCTCCCAAACAAGACTAGGGGTAAACAAAATGCCCCATCTAGGTATTTGGAATAAGCCAACCAAATAACCTAAACTTGCGTGATTTGCTGTTTTCCAGCGTCGCCAGGAGCTCCTGCAAGTGATCAGGCTTCCAAATATTATCTGTTAGCTTAGACTTTCTTCCACAGAATATCGATGAACATGATCAAGAACAACCCCAATGTAGAATGGAGAGCAGTCCTGTTTCTGGCAAATTGGCTGACCTCTTGTATTTCCTGCATCAGCACCCATCTTGAGTTATATTTTCTGCCAGCACTTGAACTTCGCTTAAAATGAGGACAGC
>JANVCJ010072170.1:0-12385 GCA_026413505.1 Epizoanthus ramosus
TCAGAACTCCAGAAGTAAGTGTCCGAGCACCGACTAGCTTCAAATCCGGAAGCGACAAGACGCCATGTTATTTATCATTAGTGTCTTCTCCGTTTACATACTCTAATGTGTTGCTGTAGTTTTATAATTTACTGGTAACAAGTTACATATAGCATTCCGTTTTGTATATATAATGTTAATATGTTTCGATGCCCGCAAATACAGATAATAATGTTGAGGCAAGTGCTCTTTGTTATAAACGTTATTTCATTTAATTAACAGCTCTTAGATGCGCATTATGCTAATGCATCAATGCGCGTACAATACAAATACATATGACAATAAAAAGTAAATTTACTAAATGAATACCTATGTTTATAATACTTGAATATAAATATACATGCTTAATATATAAATGCTATAAAATTACTCTCATGCCTGCTTGTAACTCATATTTAAGTACGAGTTCTTGGATAGAACGCATGCTCTCTCCCTATCTCCTGACACGCCTTCTTTCTTGTTCTCTTCATCTTTTTCTCAGGTTGTATTTCTTTTTGGTGCAGATCTTTTTTCTCAACATACGATGCTTATCCAAGCTTTGAAACTCATCCCAGTGTTCGCCATATGGTGTGCCACACGGTCCGTCCCGTAATACAGCAATGCCTGTAGCAGTCCTGAAGTCGCACGACTCCCTGTTCATGATCATCTTTGTTAAAGCTTCATAGAAAAGTACATGCGTAACGTATCCATGCTTGTTCAAAATATGTTTTGGTAACATTTCAAAGTTGTATTGTTCATAATGATAACCCTCCTCCAATTTGGTTATATCTATGCATTTATGCATGTCTTTCCCGGGAAAGAGTGTTTCTAACATGACTTTGTGTATTTCTGCTTTAGTTTCTGGAGAAAACAATGTTTCAGCGATAAATAGCGTTTCTAAGTCCCTAAACCGTTTTGTCTGTCCAGCTATGAGAAAAGCTTGATGCCTTTCTAAATGTGGTTCTGGCTTTGTTTGTGACATTTGAACACTTGCTATTTCAAACAGATATTCTTTCATTTCTACTAGTTCACTTCTTATTTCTTGTATTGTACAATTGTATTTATAGTGTTCTTCCTCTTCCTCTTTCTCGTTTGGCCATAACACATTTTCTAGCTCTAAAAGGGGAAGAATTTTCTCTTCGAACTGTGGTTTGTTCGTAATTGTTACATCCACTTCATTCGAACTAATCGCAATACCACTTGGTAAGACAGCCTCTGCAATATAAGTTGCATCGCTTTCCAATTTTATGTTTAATACATTACAAGTGGCCGATGGAATTAAACGTAAATCTTCATATGCGCTTTTTTGGCTATACCAACGGTATTGGATAAGTTTTGGTGTTTTGCTTTCCAACAAATATTTCAGGAAGATTGTACTTCCTTTAACTATTGCAAGTTTAGTCGGTGGCGTCCACAGAATATTCCCTTCAATAACAATTTCATCATCCTTTGCATCGGGCTTTCTTCTTTGACTAGAAATTGTTTCCCCAATTTTTTTTTCTACATTAACTTTTCCAACGTTTGTGAGATTATTCTGCTCTCTCTTATACATGATGTTTTCCATGTAATTTAGGCATTCAATTGCGTCTTCTATAACAACCGCTTTGATCTGAAATAACTCTTTCCAGCGAGCATGCTGCTCTCTAACCATTGCAATTGCACGTTGATACCTTACAATGACCTTTAGTATGCGTTTGAAATCATCCGCACACCCATGCCCCACGCACGTGATTGTATTCGCTGCGTTATCAACAATAATGAAGGCTACATCTACATTGCTTACATTGGACCCCAGGTATGGTATTATAATAAAATCCTGAAGGCTCAGGTTTATATGCCCATGTTCTTTCAATACATGTGGGATACAATCAAGATCTTCCCTAGAATTAGCTTGTTTCATTAATTCGTCCATAAAGGTAACCGGCATGACTATCACATCTCGCAATTTGTTTGCCTTCAGATCACTGACAAGAACACTAATGTATTCCAAGTACAGTTCTGCTCGTGATGAGTAGGTGAATCCGTCATCATTGGATTTTGCTTTTAGCTCCCGTTGGTGTTTCGACTCCGTACATCCTATTTGCAAAGAAAGCGTGGTGATTAAAATAGGTTTAATACCATTGTATTTCTTACTAACACAAGTCTTCATAACTATATCACGCGTTTACGTTGACGGGATTATGTGCCATATCCTATGATAGATTATTTAAAAAAGTTACAAGTATTACACCGAACCAATAGGGGAATATTATTTAATTATACAACACATTTTGCTAAACACTTGCTTCCGCAATGTATAGGGGGATGTATGCGCTCAGTGTTTTTTTAATTTTTGAATTGGTAAATAAAAATTGCAGACCCACCGCTATTAACCTCTTTGCATTCATACTTTACGTCGCGCACGCATCTGTCTCAAAAGTTATTACTTTGTAAAGATACTTGCTAGAAATTATGTTTCTTTCTAATTTTTTACAAATATTGTACTATCGAGACCTAGCGGAAAATATTCACACTCGCCTCGGTCTAATATTAAAAAATTCTTTATATTTCGATGCATTAGCCGTCTACCGAAAAGGCATTTTTGGTTTTAGGGCTACCACAGAAACCACTCAGTTGTTGACAAATTTTAATGCGACATATAAAAAATATAACTTGCGTTTGTTATTTATTTCTTAACAAAACGGTTTATATTCCGGTGATATATTTATGAAATAGTTAAGATATTAATTTAATTACTGATATCAAATGTTACCGTTTGTATGGGGGTAGAGTGTTCCTGTTCCAGATATATCTTCTGTTTGATCCTCCCCATCATTATGCTCATCCATGCCTGTTCTTTCATGTCCAGGTTCTTCAGTTACGCTGCTCACTTTTGAATCCCTTTCAGATTCCTTTTCTTGTTGTTGTGACGCTTTCTTTGCCATAATTATGCGTTCGTTGACCATTCTTTGCAAGGACACAAATAACTCATCGTGTGACATCCTGATTTCTTGAACCTCTACGTGATTAACTTTCACGCAACACTTGATTGCATTTGCCGCAGCACGTTTACGTTTTCTCGTTTTCTCTTCTCTAGTACGACTTTGCACAATATCAGCAATCCAATAGCGAATGGAGCGCATATCACGTTCATCATAGTGTATGACTTTATCTGAAACAGCATTGTACGAGTTCATGCAAACGTGCACACCACAACTGCTGTCGTCTACTTGATAGACACTCCCTGCATGCCGCACTAGTTTCCACTGTTTTACATCAAATAATTCCCCACGTACAAATTCGTAGTATGTTTGAAGAAGTCCTAATACTCTTTCAAATGCTACTATATTTGATCCACCAAAAGAATCCAAGTATGCTATCACTTTAGCCTTTGGATAAACAACCATGAGGGTCCAGTGAACTTGCATGTGAATAGGAAAGAGCAAAACATCGTACTCGTGGATCGTTTGATTTAATGCCCAACCAACGATTGTACTGCAGTTTGTCTTTCCTAGTGCTTGATAAAGATAAGAAGGGAAAGGCAAAATTTTCTTCTTCGGAAATAAGATAGGTAGAGAAGAAAGAAAGGCAAATATAACATCGCCATTCAACCATTCAAATGGCTTTAGAGTTGCAAGATCTTTGTTTGTAACATTATCTGCGAAGTATTTTATGTTATTTGAAGACCATATCTTCTCTACTTCAGACACTCTCTTCACATCTAGGTCCCATATGTTGCCACGTACTGGTATATATTCTTCCAATACTGGGACGTTCCTCTTTCCTTTAGAATAGAATAACACAGACCAATCTTTCATTAAGCTAGGATCCCTGAGAATATCATTTGCATTATGCATAGATACGATATGATCATCGTAGAGTATGGCAGTTTCTGCTGTAGGAAATGAAACAGAAACCCAATGGCCAACATCGGCCACATTTCCTTTTCTTATAACTGCAGCAGAAAGGAAGTAACTTTGGTCTTGTTCATCGTACTGCCTCCCAAATATCGTGCGAGCGTTTAGAGTTTGTTTAATTGCAACAGGTGCCTTGTTTACATCTGTATGGCCTTCTCTTCTTCTGTGTAGATATATCACAAGAACTTTTGGTAAGGACCAAAGCACTCTCAGTTGATGGGATACGGAAGAGTCATTGCATGCAGTGCAAAGTGCATCTGCTGCGTTGCAAAGTCCTGCTGTAGACCAGTTCCAAAGGATAGAGTCAATATCAACAGGATTCCGTATACTCCATGGAACATTTACTATTACCATGGCGTTGCGGTTGACAATTCCTCTTATCGACTGACAGGAAAGACATCGATACAGTTCTAATACTTCTGTTTGTAAATGAGATACCACATCTTCGTACATAACTTCAGTTGATTCATGAATAACTACTTGTATAAGGCGCTGATAGAATTCTGCAGCATCAAAGTGTTCTGTAAATCGTGGTATCATACCAACGGCTTCTGCTATATCTTCCAGTGAACTGTATTTGAGTGTCGAACTAGACTCCGAACTTGACGTAAGTGAGTTGAATACAGCAATCAGTGAATGGATAATTGATGGCACTGTTTCAGGATCTATGTTACGAATGACATCGTTACACATTTGAAAGACAGGGGTACTACACATTGCTTGTATCATTGCACTGAGCCAGCAATTTGAACGATCATTAAGTATTCCACGCAAAGAAGTTTTCAGGTCTACCAGTTCGCAATGTTCAATATCCTCCTGCAATTTATGCTCACTTTTCTTTCTGTCAGACTCTTTCATTTTTCTCCATTCGGTGAATAAATTGCTGATAATATTCCTATCCTCTGCTTCTATAGTCTGTGACTTTTGTTTTAAATAATTAAGAAAATTAGCGTAAACATCTTTTATACAGTACACACAGTTAAATAGCGTATCTTTTGCGACAGCTAGATTTGTTGAAAATCCAACGCAGACACAGTGGTACCAATTCAGGCATTTGTTGCACTGTACCCAGCATCGCGTTTTTCCATATTTCATCCCGCATACTAAGCAGTAATAATCATCCTTAGAATTAGACGGAACTTCTGATGAATGTTCATTGGACAATTTGTGTATTCTTTGTGTCAATGTATCTGTTTCTTTGGCTTCAGGCCCTTGTTCCGTTACGAGCTTTGATTCTCGGTCATCATTACAATTTTGTTCGTCCAGGTGATCATTGAATACTTCTTCTTTTTTTTTGTTTTGTTCGGTAACTACTTTACCTTTATCAATGTTGCACTTGCTTTTATCTTCGCTACAAAAATGGCGGTCTTGACTAGGCTCGTGAGATATCTTCTGCTGCACTGTCAGCTTTCCCCACCTTATTCTTATTTCTTTGAGTATATCTGTGTATTTAGAATATTTTCCAGCAACATCTTTCCATTCCTTTCTTCTAAATGCTTCAAATGCTGCACCACTTGCTTTTAAAGTCTGTTCTTTTTTTTCTTTATCCTTTGTTTCTGCACTAAAATGAATTGGAACTTGGGGCGGTTTTTGGTACTTTCCATTTTTTGAAGTGCAAGTTTGGTTTCTTTTTGGTCGATTCCACTTTTCCTCTATAATCTGCTCATTTCCTTCCATTTCATCATCATTGGTGGAATGTGTTGCTACCTTATCAGAAATTATGTCATTAATTATCGTAAAAGATGACTGTTTTAAATGTCTATCTTTATCGCTTTTACAAATTAATTGATCAACAAAATCCCTCGTAATCCCCAGGTTGTCTTGCCAGTTCCGTTCTATAAATGCGTCCATTCGTAGATTTTTGTTTCCTTTGAAAGAAACATTCTTTTTTGTCTTAATTAGTATTTCTACCTCCGCATTGGTGTTGTCAGACATCGATATGTTACGTCCTGGGTACTTCACTTGCTTTATATTGTATGAAGGTGAATGCCGTTGCAGTTCACCCATGAGAATTTTTGACCACAATCCGCACTCAGGCAGGTACCGCTTCACTATATAATCAATGTACCGTGGCATGTAATATTTGTTCGGTGTCAACTCTCCTGTTTCGGCTTTTTTTTTTGTTACATCTGCTATCACTCTACTCCAATAAGTTTGAAAAGATTTTCCCTGATTGTCGTTTTGATCGGATGTATTGCTATAGTCTGTGTCGCTTAGATCAGAATCGTAGTCATCGTTCAAGTTATATTCTCCTTCCTTGCTTCCAAACGTGTTGATTATATCTTCAAATTCCTGTAAGGCCAGTGACAAAGCTTCTGTAATGAACTGTGAGGAGAAGATAACATAGGATATTCGAACGAATTTCGTCATCTCCTCTATTGAACTGCACTGTATAAGTCTACCCATAAAACGCATGGCGATGTGTACTTGACTTCCCTTTTCAGAGCACGACCCTAGACTATGTAATAACAAACTAATAAACGAGTGCGAGCAGTACAGCAAGCCACGTAACAAAGATGAAGGTACTAGTACAGTCCCCTTGTATTAACATGGCCATCACCTTCCAATCTTCTCTGGCATTGCGGATATCAAGCCTTTATTTTCGCTTACGCCTGGACAGCCCCCTTCGTTACTGTTCGTTATGTCAGGTAGACCACCCGACGAACATTCTCTGCCTAAATCTAGGGTTGTTTGGCGAAGCATTGTCCGTTTTTCTAAAGATCTTGACTGGCGAAGGATCCCTAGACTGGGACAAGCATGATGTGCTCAAATTTGTCTTACTTTGCGATTTCCTTCGCACCCCTGCCGACTTTCTCCACCACAACTTCTTGAAAACCTTCAGAATACGCCATACGCAAGACTGGAGAACACATCACATGTTCAAAATCACACACCATCTACACAGAGCGGGATACACACGAATGGCACGCTTGCTCTGTGATGCAACCGCAGCTCTCAACCCGCATCTCTTCCTCTCCCATGATGATCTCGTCTCCTCGAATTGGGACAATTACTACCAATAGCGCATAAAAGCATGGGCGCGAGAAGAGACGCACAACAGACACGTCCATGGCAGATCTCCCTTACCTCAACTGTCGGAGCCCAGCCCGCCAATAGTATTTTATGACATCGTCTTCTGGGCACTGTACGACACAAAATAGAAAGGAAATATATCGCCTACTCCGGACTCTTGGGACTAGACAACTATATTATTCTGTATTTAAAACTATCTCCTTCCTACCGTACTTTATCATTGTGTAAGAGCGGTTTCTACTACAGTTACATACACATTTCTGAGTTTGATTTTATTCTAAAAGGATCTGCTAAGTTAAGTAAATTATAGTCAACGTTAAGAGCTATTGAAACTGATCTCCTCAGTTAATTTTTTCTCCTAGTAGCCATTGTAACTAGTTTCCTTTCAATCTTTTATTGTTCGTGAATCTTTTCAATCATTGTAGTGTCTGCACATGCCATTTGTTTATTATAATCAGTCAGTATTTAAATGTCGTATGGAACTGTAACAAAAAGATTCTGGCCGTGATTAGAAGAAAGGAAAAAGAAGAACTCTTTTGAAGTAGAGAGGAGAAGATAAGAGAAGAGTTTAAGAAGAGAATGTAAAATGTATAAACTGTATAAACTGTATAAAGTCCAAGTGGGTACCTCAACACTTGCGAGCGAGTAAACCCCCCAACACCACAGACGAAATAAAACAACCAAAGAAAAAAAAACCATGTGACAATTGTAACCGGAAAAATGTTAAGGATATAAAATGGATAGCCTTATAATATGAGTATTCAATCGCTTTATTGTACGTGTTGTAATATAATATTATATCAAACCTACACAGCGCTTGTACTGAGGATGTTCTAAGTGGTTTACATTATATTTCAGGTTAAAGGTCCTCAGTGCTACTGAGTTACGACAATTCTCTATAGACTATATAATAGTTGGAATGAAATATATAGAGAGCCGAAACGAAGATGTATGAGAACGATTACGTTAACTGAACGTAACCTTTAACCTAACACAAAACCTAACCCTAACCGTAACCCGTGTCACTTGTAACCGAAACAATATGCGTGGGCCTTGTAAAGTGGGACGGCTGTGTGTTAATTTAAAACAAACGTGTTACCAAGTGGGTTTGTGCTGCACCTGCTCCCAACATATGCGGGTTCATAGCTCAGTTGATAGAGCACTGCATCGGTATCACAGAGGTCACGTGCAAATAAAGATTAAGCAGGAATTAAAAAAACATGTACACTGTGTAGAAGGAGAAGGCATTTACTGATGGATCCTGATGTACATATACTAGAATATTAATTATCTTTAGGAGGTAATTTTATTTTAAAGTTAAAAATTATCCGAATTTATATTTTTATTATATCTGCTAGCAGGTTCCGGTCATTTACACTAACGGTTCTGCAAGATATTTTTTGTGAAAGTGTCACACCAGTATTTTGGGGTTTTTCGTATTCTATAAACTAATCTAAATGTATCTGTTTTAACATGGGATTTCTATCAACATTATAACCGATCACAAGTTGAATACAGAATCATTTTCATGAATTTTATGCCAAAAGTAGTTATTGATACAGGTTGAAATACACTGAGAAGTAAAATGGAAATTAATTAGGGAATGCCAACGCAAGGCAGTCCAATATAAACAATGCCGGGGTTTCTTGCACGGTTTTTGATACACGAACAATAGATATATTGTTGTATTTTGCATGAAAGTACGGTGAGCCAAGAGTGTAACGCTTGATCACTGCAGGTCATAGAAGCCATAGGTCACAGCAAAATGATGGATTAATAAAAAGATGTTGCGGGCCATTACGCAAATTGTCCATGAAAAAAGAAAAAGACTCTTGAATTCCAATCTTGAGTTACGGAATATGCCCAGGCAAAGTAAAAAAGAATATAAAGTTTAGACCACACATTATGTTTCTGAACACGGCCTGTATTTGAATCTCGAGAGGCGTGGTTAAGGGAAGCCACAACCCCTTAATGATGTCATCAGGAGTATTTGCGGAAGAGTTTCGTGCACTTTCTAGGGAACTAGAAAGTGCATTTCAATAAAAGATTCAGTGAAGTTTTCATCAGTTTGCAAGTTATAAACTGTAGCACTCTTGGGCCAGCTATTATATTTTTACTATATGAAAAATTTTTACAAATGATCTGACCTTGGAACGTAGTTGCTTGTAAATTATTGGCTGTAGCCAATCACAACCCAGTAAAAGTACTGGAAGATGGACAGCTAGTTTAAGGTGTCCAAGACACTATATAAACTGTTGTAGGCACGGCCTCTGTGCCAGTCAGTCATCCCAGTCCGAAGAGTTACAATAAAAGAAGAGAAGATCCTCTCCTATTCAAGTACGCCAAGCGAGTCAGCCCTACTGAGTTAGTTCCCATCCGCAACAAAGCCTCATCACAAGCCGGTGCGAGATTCAACTTCTTTTACTTGTAAGTACACTTTTCATCTGTAAAGAACAAGATCATAAGATGATTGAGCCACACCTCCACTACCATCCAACTATCGGGGTGTTTATTACTGGGAAACCTAGCACAGTATCACAGTATCTGATACAATCAGCAGCTAGCTTGGCCCGGCTGCGGCAAATACTAGGTTATTGATAGAAACTAGTCTGGCTTAAGTTTGACACTTTCAGCCTAAAACCTGAAAATAGATAAGTTCTTACGGTGTAAAACTATTATAATGTCTGAACGTGTTTTTAAAAAACATAGGTTTGGTGAAACAATAGTGACAATTGTCATGCTTAGACATTTTTCATTTTCGGAATCAAGGCTGAGAGGGCTAAACGCGTAAAGTTAGCTTACCTTTATTGGATATTTGTTTAATTTTGGCGTCGCCAGTTTAAAGATGGTTACACGCCGACTTCAAATTAGTGTACCAGAACGCTAAAAAGTAGCGTCAAGTTCGTCGCTATTTATACTTGTAACAGGATACGCCAGGCTTGACTCTGCCATGAAAACAAAACAAAATTAAAATGGTTTGGTTATTATTTTTACAAACAAACTCATAAATTTGATTTGGAAACGACTGAAAGAAAATCATTTATCTAATCATTTCAGCATTTAACTAAAACTTGTATGTCGTGAATTGATGCAGGTTTTAGACGCCATCGTCAAAGATGATCCGAATTGTCGTCGAAGTAGATGGGTTTCAGCATGGATTCATGCCCTTTTATTGCAAGCGCATCCACATGAGAGATGTGGTTCAAAAACTAAAAAAGGAACAAGATTTTGCCCTTCCAGGCGGAGCCTTTGTTAACAAGGCGCTGTACACGTATGCACGGCAAACCAAACTATCGGGACTGGATCCCACAGAGAGCGGATGGGACCAATCAGAGGTCCCAAGATTTGTCATACACTCGGTACGAGATAGTATGCGGCACTATATGCGAGTAGCACGAATAAAGCCAGAAACCATTGGGCTTTATGCCAAAGGCCATCAGAAAGTACAATTACTTAAAGCAATCAAGGAAGAGTTGGAAAGTAGCACTGGATTGCCAGTGGAAATTGTTGATTTATCTGAATTGAATTGCCCAAGCTTTGAAGCCTTGACATGGCTGAGTGAATTAGATAAGACAACATCTAATAAGGCAAAAGTTTTTGCCAAGTGGGTCTCAAACCATGCTCTCACTCACACGGAGTAAGAACATTTAAACAACACGCACTAGAATTTTGAGACACTAATTTTAAAATGAATAACTGATAAGAGTCACAAACGGAAAAATGAACATACGCACCTTCTGGAAATCGCAGGATACTCCGACTTTTCGCGATTTTGTTCCACTTCATTCCTTTATTTTACTATTGTAAGGCAGGGCAATGTCAGTAATGGACACATTAGGAATCTTTTTCAACACGAAATAGCGAGAGCTTGGGGCAACCACACCGCTTGTGTTTGCTTTCATGCTTGGGAATTCCATGTGGCAGTAAACTGACTCTCAAAATAATGCTATACAAAACAACCAGTGTGGGCAGTGTTCTAAAAGGTGAAATTTGATTTGATGGTTCCAAGTTAGTGTCTCAATCTTCTGTCAATAGGGCTAACCAAGACCTTTGCACCTTAACTGTTAAAATATGATTCAAAGTTAATTTAAAAAAAAACAATACTTGCTTGTTATGATTATATTATAGTTACATCTTAAGTATAGACTGATTCTTTCAATAGGGTTTTTTCAGTGCTTATGTATGTCAAAGGAGCACACTTGATTCCTAATTAAGAGCAATTAACACATTTTCAAAACGATTATAAATTGTTAATTGATCGACGGGACTCGATCTGAAAAACGAGGGAATATATGTCACAGCAGTAGTTTGGGGATTTTCGTATTCTATAAACTAATCTAAATGTAGTTGTTTTTAACATGGGATTTCTACCAACATTATAACCGATCACAAGTTGAATACAGAATCATTTTCACGAATTTTATGCCAACAATAGTTATTGATACAGGTTGAAATACTGACTTAGAAGTGAAATGAAAGTTAAATAAGGAATGCCCACGCAAGGCATTCCAATATAAACAATGGGTTTCTTGCACGCTTTTTAACACACGAATAAATAGAGATATTGTTGTATTTTGCATGAAAGTACGATACGGTGAGCAAAGAGTGTAACGTTCGATTTAGTCAAACTATATACTTGTCTATTTTTCTAAGATTATTTTAATGATAACAAACAGTCAAATATAAAAATATCTCTAGTCTCTGAGCAACATCAATACCTTACAAGAAACTCTTCTACTGGAAACATCTTTATCGATTTCTCTAAAACTAATATTAGAAAATTCTGTCCTACAGTCATTGGACGCCTTTTTTGGAATGCCATTCCTTAATACATATTAAGAATAGTACTCCAAAAAAGAGCTTTAAGAAGGCACTCTTTTCCTCAGCAAATATATTTTACTATCTAAACTAAAATTATACTAAACTAAAACTGGCTTTTTCTTTTCTTGCATATCTATTAAGCTATCTCCTGACTAAACATACGTTTTCATATAAGGGCAATGTATTAGTTTACCTATTTTTTGCCCTTTCTCCTTTACTTCTAATTATGTATTCAAGAAACCTGTAAGATGATGTAAAGGAGATCCGGATAACAATAAATAAATAAAAAAAAACGTTCGATCACTGCAGCGCAGGTAATAGAAGCCAGCTTCCGGATTTTATTTGAAGCTGTTCGCAATTCGGTGCTCGGACACTTACTTCTGGAGTTCTGAAAGGGCTAGCGAGCTACAAATGGTATATTCACATAGAGAATTTATCGCTTGCGAGTCAACTAGATGTCTAGAGTCCGGTAGAAGTAAAGTTTAGTTAGAAATTGAATAAGACATGTACAGTGTGTAAACGGAGAAGACACTAATGATAAATAACATGGCGTCTTGTCGCTTCCGGATTTGAGGGTAGTCGGTGCTCGGACACTTACTTCTGGAGTTCTGAAAGGG